>VZRE01013832.1:31308-102138 GCA_013396775.1 Cephalopterus ornatus | reverse complement strand
TTTTTTTTTAATGACTGAGCTTATGTATTAGCTACATGGGATTTGTGCCTCATTCTGGGGGCCACTGTTTGATTGTTGTTCTATGCATTCTTGATGCAGTAGGGTAGGGAGAGAATGGCTCAGCTGTCACTTCCCAGCGATACTTAGGCTACATCCGTACTGGTAAGTAAAACAGGCCAGGGATGATTCTCTTGTCCTGGGGCTAAAAGGTACAGCATGCTTCGTCTCCATATGGCTAAGTTCTCATTTCCCAAAAGATGGTGGCCTCATTCAGCCTGTTCCTTGGGAGCAGTCCCTGGCCTGTGCTGTACCCTGAACCATGCCCAGCCATTGTCCGGGAACATGTTAGCTGTCAGGAGCCAAAACTGTGCCAGGGAGCAGGCTTACAATGGAACAGCAAGGGCAGGAGCATGCTGGCATGCCGGTGCATGCCCTGGCCCTCTTTCTATTCCTGGTACAAACGTAACCATACTCATATTGATATTCCCTAAGTTTAGCAGCATCTTTAAATTCTGTTTTTACATTTTCTGTCAGCCATATAATCAGGACTAGCATTACAATTTATTAATTTTTAAAAACAATATTAAATGGAAAGTCAAATAATATTGCAGCAAAACAGAGTGTAAATGATGGAACACAGCAGGTTTATTCCTTTGGCAGGATGCAGGACAAGACAGAGGTAATAGCTGCAGAGGCTTTCCTTTTTTTTTTTGACCTAAAAAGGGTAGGTGTGTTTTTCAGGCTATTCTTAAACTGAACTAGTACCTATGTAAATTGAAATGCATGGGTGTAAAGTTCCAGCTGGGAAAAAAAAATAAATCCTAAACAGATTGAAGTGAGGAAATGAATAGTTAGGGGAATGTCAGTAAATATTCAGATATCCTCACAGTTTCTTAAATAAATGCACATTTGTAAAATATCAGATTGCATATTCTAAACACAGCTTTAACTCTGTCCCTGCATCCATTCCCAATCTTAGTCTGCAGACCAGAGAACCACTACAGTCAGAACTCTACATCAAATAAATTCCGAGTATGAGTTACAGCCATCACACAGTATGGTTAAGTTGGAATATTTTTACTGTTTAATAACAGACAAAGTGGATATTTTATTTTGGAATCAAAGTGCTGTTATGTGGATTCATGGTTTATAAGGTTGGCAGTGTTTCTGAGTACTTTCTTTTCCAAAGTACATAAATATAAAGTGGTAAAAATTTTGGTTTTAGCTTATAAATGTAGTTAATAATCTGTTCAAACAATAAAAAAATTCTATTTATTAATGGCCAAGAAATGTTAGGGGGGCTTGGATTTTCTTCTTATAGGAGGATCATTTAAATCAACTGGATGAAATGAATAGACAGTGAATATCACAATGGTTTGGGGGAATCATGTGGAACTTCAGTTATTAATCCATTAAAGTCATTACTGCCTCCAAGTTTTATTTAAAGGTCATGGTCTTTTTTAAGGATTTCATTAATGAGGGAAAGAACTATTTGTGTTTAATCCATCCAGTGTCTGCACAGATGTGCACTCACGGACTGGCGGAGGGACCTGCTTGGGTTTGCAGCACTGAGCAGTGGATGGGCAGCAACATGCAAAAGCTCTCATGGGCTACATGAGCATTTGTATTGATTGTCCTGTTCTGACACCCTGGTTTTTATCGTGCTTACAATATATGCAAACACGTCAGGCAATTAGACATGTGAAGACCTGGTTCTGCTTGATTATTTGACTTCCTGCAACTAATAATGAGATTTTTGAAAGATTTAGTGCTATGCTATTGAATATAAAAGAAGATTGGTGGCCTGTGCAATGGAGTTAGGTGTGTTAGATTAACTTTGTCCTGGCATCTGTGTGGAAGCCTGTCTGTAGGTATTATCAGCTGTAATCAGCACTGTTGCCAAAAATAACACTGAAGTATCAAAACCCGTGGGTGTTTTAAGGGTATAGCTGGGGGATTTGAAGTGTTCACTTGTTTGTTTAAATTAATAAAGACTCACAAGATTCTTTTCCTTTCCCAGGTTATTGTTGAATTCTGTAATTTTAATTCTTTTCAATATTCTTTATAAAGTCTGCTGATGTCCAAATTACATTTAAGTACTTAAGAAAAAGCTAAGTATCATGGCAGCACATTGAAAATATCCACTCATGGGCACAGTAATGGCCTAAAATGAAATAAAGTCCTAGCAGGTGATAATAACTGGAAGTGATCAACAAAAGTTTTAAATTATGCCCAGGCAATGACTGTTGGATACTACAATAATGACTCATAGCATGAAAGCAAGTTTTGATTCTCAGAAAGATACAGGATATACCATGATTTTGAAATTCCTGGAAGAGTCCAGTGCATTGTGTTATTTACTACCTCTTTCCAGTAAGACTGTGGCTGTGAGAGTAAAGCAAGTTGGAGTAAGCACATACTCGACCTCTGTGGGACTGATTTCTCCTGCACTCAGAGGCTGGCTCGTAGGCCTGGCTGCTGGACACTTTTCAATGAATAGGTGACCCCGAGATCAGAATGGATTACCAGGAAGGAGCAACAGCATAAATCTAAAATGAGTAACCCCTATGATAAATACTTTAAAGGATCTCTCTATTGACACTCTCAGTACATGCTTCACAAGGTCATTAAACCATCAACTGTACCTGTATTAATTACGAATATATTTTCCATTACATTTGTTATTTTAGATATGAGAATGTATATTCCCTTAAAGAAAAACACTTCTGGTTATTTCCAAAAATACACTTAGAGGGACCAATCCCTGCACAGGGGCCAGTAGGTTTCCTGAGTAGCTATAATATGAGCATTAATAATCAGATTATTGGAAGTGAAGTAATTGTAAAATTTGAAGTTTTAAGTTGTGCTGCTTACTTTTTGTGTTTCTGTTTTTGAATTAATTTCAATTCAGCAGTCAATTTCAGGGTGGTTTATAGACCTCTTCTGCATGCAGATTTCTGTGTGTATTACTCTGCCACATTGCCTGTGTTACAAATGTTACTCATAATTCTTTTTGCACGTCTGTCCTTCCGAACATGGAAATTAGCACTAAGGCCTTAGGTTTAGCTTTAGAAAAGGCCTTTTTCAGTCTAAAGGAATCTTACGGTGTCATGTTCAATCTCTCCTGTGAAAGTTAAATTTCTTTCTCTTGCTTCCTTTTATGTTCAAAAAGTGAAATAATTTATTACTGCAATGGAATGTGTACTGAATCCAGTAACCAACAGAGGATGTGGAAAGATTTATTGGGAGAAACATTAAGAGCATTCCTGGCCAGGTGTATTTTATTTCTTTCTTGTGAAATGGAAAAAAAAAAAAAATACACCTCCAGCCAACTTCAGATATGGCTGGAAGCCCATTTGGAAAACAGTGTCTGTAACTGTGAAGTGCTTCTTAAGACAAACTGAGCAAAATATTATGAGGGGCACAAAGAGATTTGGCATTGCTGAATAGCAAGAAATGTGTTGTTCGATCTTGAAAGTGACTGCAGTGTTTGCTGTCTGAGTGGGTGCGTGCACATGACTTCCGCTCTCCTCATACATTATACAGCAGTTTATACCCATGGGAAATGAGGGAATGAAAGTCCTAATGAACCAGAGTAGTGGATTCTGAGTTCATCTTTGCACCCTTGGTCCATGACAAAAGGTCCTGAAGGAGCAGGACCTAAGTACAATTCCACACTCCTTGCTTGACTGATAGGAGGTGTCACTCAGTGAACTGTGATATACAGATGTGATGAACATTTTTATCCTACCGCAGTTTTTTAGAACTCTAATAAATAATTTTACTTCATATTAGAATATATAACATGAATTTGTGGACTGTAATCTTTTGCAGAGTTACAAATTGCAACAACTTATTTGATGATTTTGAGGACAAAATTCTAGTTGAATACAAATGTCATTCTTTTCAGGAATTATAAAAGAATCAGTTATAAACTAGCTATTTTTGATTCTATACAGTTACCTCTCTGGCATGTTTCCTGTAATTTACATAAATCACAGAGTTAATAAGATTATTATCATAGAATCATAGAGTAGTTTGGTTTGGAAGTGTCCTTTAAAGGCTAGTTATCTACTCCAATCCCCCTGCAGTAAGCAGGGACATCTTCAACTAGATCAGATTGCTCAGAGCCCAGTCCAACCCCGTTTCAAGGAGTGAGGCATCCACCACCTCTCTGGGAAACCTGCTCCAGTGTTTCACCACCCCATCATAAAAACTTTCTTCTTTATATCTAGTCTGAATTGACCCTCTTTTATTTTAAAACTATTACCCCTTGTCCTGTCGCTACAGCCTCTACTAAAAGATCTGATTCCATATTTCTTGTAGGTCCCCTTTATGTAATGAAAAGCTGCAGTGAGGTCACCTCCGGAGCCTTCTCTTCTCCAGGTGCAACAACTCCAACTCTCTCAGGCTATCTTCGTAGAAGAGGTGCTCCAGCCCTCTTATGATTTTTGTGGCCCTTCTCTGGACCTACTTCCACATTAAGAGTATTCCAGGGACACCCTTCCCCTTTCAGTTTTTCCTTCAACTGCAATTTCTTAATCTCCAGCTCCTCTGGAGCCTGGTAGGTCCCTTCAGCAGTTGCCTTATTCTTTAAAAAGCAGGTTTGGATGTTACGTTTTTGTACAAATTGTGGAAACAGTTTCTTCTTTCTTCATTAATCTGAGTTTCTTAAACGTTCTCTTCAAATTCTTCCTTCATGCAGCGTCTGAATAAAAAAAGAGGGGAAAATATACAGATTCAAACTGCTCCATCCTTCTAGCCTGGGCAGGAAGCTATATCTGCATCCCATTTTACATTCTCATATTACAGGACCCTCATGATGAGTTTCCTTGATCTGTCTGTTCCACTGTATACCAGTCCTTACTGCCAAAACCTATTGCTTCCAGTTTTCTCCATCATGCCTATGGAGCACAGCTCTTAATTCCTCTTTCTAGTTCCCCTTTTGTGTTTATAAATTCTAGAGTTTTATAGACCTTTCTTTTTCTCTGTTGCTTCACAGAAATTGTTCCCTCCTATTTCTCTCTCCAGGGATGTCTCTGTGCCTGGCTACACCTATTGCTATTTTCCCAGTGTGCACAGGGAAATGTTAGTGGTAGCAAGAGGCCAACCTTTTATAGCCAATACAATTAAAACTACTTGGCAATTAGACAAAAGACTCTTTCAAATCGAGCTCAGTTCGAAGCACAGAATTAATATCTCATTTTATTACTGTTTCCTGTATTGGTTTTTGTACTTGCCTATCAAAACCAGACTACTTTTTGAAGTTATCTGATACAAAGATCAGTTTAAAACAGTGAAGTCCCAGTGCTTAAATGTCTTTAAGTAGTTTGTAGATTACAGATGGGATTCAGTAAGTGCTTACAGTTGCAGTTCTGTAACTAAGCTACTCAATTAAATCCTCCATTTTTTTCCATGTTTTCAAACCCAACATTTTTGCTGCCTTTTAGATTGTAAAAATCAGTTAGGAAGCAAGTAATAGGATCAAGCTTTTTGGTGGTCTCAGGATAGATGGCATTAATTCTAGCAGTTTTGCATCATGGAGATTGGAGAAAATGGTTATTACTATGAAACTGTGCTTCCTTAAAATACAAGTTTTAGAAGTTCTTCTAGTAAGTACAAATAAATGGTTTTATTTGTTTCAACAATCATATGATAATTTGGCATACGTGAAAATTGATTTTAAATATTTACTTTCCCACTTTTGTAAACATATTGTTTTCCCTGCTCTCCCCCTCTTTATTTTTTTTCCAGGTCCCTTCGCTTCTTCAGGAGACAGTAAATTCTGCTGCTGCTCTTATTATGGCATTAATAAAGGACAGAAACCCGGAACTGACTGGCCAGCTATTGGTAGCATAAGACTGTAAATCATGTGTAGCTTTTGGAAACATTCATTTTTCATCATCTATTCACCAAAGGTCTTAAGTCATTTTACCCTTTGATTAAAACTATGGATTTATGCCATTTACTATTAAAGTCCTTCAGCAGCATATTTTTGATACTTAAAATGCTAGTCTGATATTATGTATAAAGTGTAATAGGAAATACAAATAATTCTGAGATACACTGGGTGCATACTGTGAGGAATGATGTTGGAATGTTTTTTAAGGTACTGATCATTTAAAAAGGTGCACCCAGGACACTGAAGCATTCATGCAGAATTGTCTTTAACCATGTGTGTGTGTTGTACTCTAGGATTGCATGACTTAAATTTTATTTTAGATAAATTAATCCTAAAGCACAGTTCATCTACTTTAAATGAAATTATTTAAAAATTGCTGCTGTAATACCTATTAGTGAATGTAGAGTTCATTATAGAGTGTAGCCTTCCTGATATCAACAGAAACACACATTTCAGGAAGTGTGGGAAGGGTCAGGTCCCTGTCCTCTGAGAAATGAAGGTAACCTCAAATCAAGGAAAAGACATGCATGGGGACAACAAGGTGCTAAACCCCAGTTTTCCAGATGCAGTATGCTCTGGCTGTAGCCTTCTTGGTGCTACACTTCTTCCAGTGCCCATGTGCCATCATTCAGAACTAGCTCCTGTAGCACCACTGAGTTACTGTAGTGCACATACTCTGTTTCTGGTTTTGCATGTCTGTGTATGTATATGCATGTATGTGTGTATGAATGCTTAAAGGGTGAGTAAAGGGTTAGGACTGAAAAGAATGTTTCACTATCCAATCTATAGGTCATGGAGAAATAGGAAGGTTCTGTGAGCTCAGCTATAAAAATACAATTTTAATCTCTTGCTGGTTAACATATGCCTGTATTAAATAGTAGTGAAGACACTAGGCCTTATGAACTCAAATATATGCTCCATGGACAGTCAAGTGTGGACAGTTGGGACAGGAAGATGAAATGGTGACTGATTATTATATGGAGTATCTCCAGGTGTCACAATCATTAAGAGCAATACAAGAAGAGTCCCTGAAAACATCTGTCCCTCCCTATGCAGCAGACTCAGGAATTCCATCTCTCCTGCAATTTGTGAAGGGTCTAGGTTAGTGTCTTACATACTTGCTGTGACTGGAATACAGTCTTCGATCAATATTCCCACCAGAAGCGTTCAATGAGTCCCCGATTCATTTTGTCCTGTGTGAGAGCACTGTCAGTTCAGCAAGTTTCCCTCTAAAAACAGCATTATTCCCCTTACTCCCACCATGTTCCACACTCTCTTGTGCTCCACACTTGGTTCCCTTCCTCTTTCCCTTGACATGACTATCTATAACTCTAGTTTAAATCCCTTTTAGAAGCTGATCTTGATCCCAAACTTGCTTCACTGCATAATAAAATAAAGAATTTTTAGCTGAGGATTCTATATCCAAAGCAGACATTTTCTTCCACACAGAAGTCATGCAAAGACAACTAACAAACTTCTTGTTAATCACCTGCTTTCTTCTTTGCTTCTTTCTCCTCTCTACTTTGATTAATAATTTGTCCTTTCTGACATTGTACGACATAAGCATTCATATTAGCTTTTTGTATGGCTATACAATAGGCATATTTTGTTCATTCATGTCTGTTCATATGCAGAGTATGCAAATAAATGAAGAACTAAGAAATTTATTACTGGTATTCATAATTTAATAGGACAGCTTTCACAAATAAGTTTTTTGAATTTGCTTTTACATTAATAAATTTGATGAAGGAATTAGTCTAACAGGCTTCTAAAAGACATGATGAAAGATGTCTCTTTGAGTGTATTTTGTGATTCTTCTTTGCTTGAAGACTAAAATACGATGTGATGTGTTTTCCCCAATTAATAAGCAAGTGAATTTAGAACATCCTTCATGTTTTCTAGCCACTCTAATTTATACATCATGATATTGCCTTAATGCTGATTTGTGTGTAACATCATTTGCTTAAACAGAACCTTTTATTTTTTAGAGTTGTTTTCCTTACATCATTCTCCTAAAAGGATTTCAATCCAATTAAAAATGATACTGTAATGAATTGCTTTAATGAAAAAATATAGTTGTTTATGGACTTATTTTGAAAAGAAAACAGCGCACAATAAAAAGTAAATTTTGGGTCATCAAATAGTACTAATCTTAAAAGGAAGATAATAAGATTAATTGCTAATTTACTGTTAATCATTGCATTATGGATTTTTTAATCTTTAACAATCTTTTCAAATAATCTACAAACACTGAAAAATCTATTTTGCTGGAAGCAAATACATCAACAACAGAACTACTAAAACAGATCACAAAATACTAGAACTGCAGTAGAAAAAAACAAAGAGAAACTGGACTGTGATTAATGCTATTGTGTATGCAAACCAAATTGAAATGGTCTTTTGGGTGATTGTTAGTGCTTACAATGGGAATAAAAATATAAAATGAAATTAAGAAACTGATTGTTTTTTGTCTGTGCATAGCTTCTCACAAATAGCAGTATACATGAGAAACTTGGCAGCCTTTTGTACACACATGCTGTTTTGAATTTAACTAGTGAATCAGTCACCACCCATATTGCTTTGAACATTTGGACAGAGATAACAGAATATAAATAAAAGCTCAGACTCTGCCAGCCTTGCTTACCTTACTCCTTAAGCACTCTAATTAGTATTCCTTGGGTAGCATTGATCAGAAAAGAGAATGCAGAATATGGCCCTAGAAATGCTTTTTGTAACTGCCAAGTCGAGTGAATTAGATTTGTATGTTGAAACTAACCTACTTCATGCAAAATCTGAAATGTAAATTACTTTTTTTGTCTTAGAAGTTGGACAGAAGAATTTCTACTTACAATCTTTCTTTCTTTAGCTTTCCAGGCTCCATAGCTTGAAAACAAAATGATTTGGTGGTCCTCTGAAAATGGCTGAAAGAATGAAAAGGATAGAAGATGGTGAAATTAAAAACAGAAAACACCCAACACCCCAAAACCAAACCAAAAAGTAAAGAGAAACAAAGCAAGATGTTACCCTATTGCAATCAGTGGCATAGTAGAGTCAACTTTAGTTGACTTTAAAATACTACAATGAAGCTTTTAGCTCAACTTGATAATTAATGTAGGCTGCAGAACAAAAAGTGTGTCTGGATGCTGTGAAGCTTTTGGTGCATTCAAATTTGTATTTCTGTGTGACGTCAAAGTCTCATTATTGCCACAGTGCTGTTGTAGATGTCATCCAAAGAGAAGCTTCCAAAGACATGTAAGGTTTCTGATTACTGTTTGGCACTTTCTGAGGATACAGCGACTTTTCCAGTCCGTAGGTCACTCCACCAGAGAAGAGACATACTTTGTTTGCTCTGTTCTCCATGTCTAGGACACTTGCTACTGCTCACTGCTTTTTGTTTGGGTTTTATTTATGAAGAAGAGCTCATTCACTTCCAGACATGCAAAAGCTTTTTATTTTGTATCTCCTTTCTCTTTATCTATACCTTTGATCTGAAAAATTCTAGTTCATATTGTAAAGCTTCCACCAAGATGTGCAGACAATGCATGCTTCTCTTCGTTCCTGTTGAGGAAGGTTTTGGGGTTCAGGAATAGGCTCATGTTAACAGTGTTCCTTTAGGTGCCAGAGTCTGGGGCGAGAGTTACCTTTGTCCTGGACCAGTGTGACTGCTCTGATGACTGGTAATTGTAACAACTGTATGGTATGGGACAAATTGAGCCCTTCAGAATATTAGTACTGCCTCAACCTCATGGTTTTTAAGGTTGCTGATTATTCTTTCTGGTCTAGATGCCAGATGCACTAATCTTATTCCTGTCTGACTGCAAAAACCCCAGTATTTAGTTATTAGATTGATTAATTCAGATGCATAGTTTACTAGATGGTCAATTCTTCTCCTTGTATAGGTAATGATAAAATGGTATTCAGAGGACTTTCCTCCTGTTTGTTTCAAAGATCACTTATTAAAATCCCAACCAATTCTCACTGAAACAGGGAGAGCTGCTGAGACTTGTAAAAAGAACAATATCTTCAAGGGCTCGCATTGGTAAAATCTGTTATGAAATTTTAAGGTATAAATATATATATTATATTTATGTTCCAGAAATATGTAATTATAACATGAAAAGAAGTTCAACTATAACTATAGTTATATTTAAGGCCAGTCTTGAAGAGCTGAATTCCAAGAAACTTAAGAAACTGCTTTCATTATTCCTGCCCAACTCAATCAATCCAGTCTTTAGCACCTGATTTTGAATAATTTGTAATGGCCCCCAGTTCCATGACTGGTGCCCTGCTGTGGGTGCCTACAATGAGATATCAAGGTAAAGTATGAAAATGGGTTAAAATCTTTGTGGCCCAAATGCCTGCACTTTCAACTTCAGACTAGTAATTTTTATGATATCCATCTCCCTTGGCCCATTCCCCAACCTGGTTTTTACCACAATTCAGTTTGTCTTATGCTTCTGGCAAGCACCAAGGGAAAGAAACAGTCACTGACACTGCATTTTTTCCCAGTGTAAGTTGATTTTGATTGACAGGGCTGTAAAGCTCTTTTAAAATATGCATTTTCCTTCATTATTTCTTCCAGGAATACTCAATTAGTTGTGAGATCTAAAAAACACAATTTCAGCACCTGTGCTGAGGAAACAGGCCCAACTGTGAAAATATGTTTAGGATAGAATATAGTTCCTTGCCTTGCATACGCAAACCTGGGGAGCAAAGTGACATTTCTTAATGTATTTATTCCAAGGTTAATTTAAGTATGCTTTTCAGTCTTTAGATTGATATAGATCTTGTCCTTCATCCTGCACCTATTCCTGTCTTAGAAACTAAAATTATAATTCAGTTAAAATGCCACAACACTGAATTATAACACAGTTACAAAGATAAATGAGACAGTAAGAGACTTGGACAAGGAAAAAGTGATATGAATTTAAGTAACATGTAGAAGCAAGGAGTCAAGAGAGAATATACTAGAGCTCCTCCAGATGGCAAACTTGCAGGAGGGACCCCTTGAATGGCACGATAGGCAAAGGGCTGCAGGCAGGAGTGCTTTCCAGATTCAGTAGCACTTGAGATGGCAGCTCAGTAAGGCATTTTCCTATTCAGCAGCCATTTTAGATAATAATATCCCTTGGTTAGTTTGTTGTTACTTCGTCATCTCTTTCTTTTGCGTTACTCTGCCTCCTTCCTTTTGTTTCTGTCCCTCAGACTGGACACTTCAGATTTCACATTTCCTTTTAATTTCAGCCATTCCTGTCTTCTCCTGCACCCTTCTCCTATCCTTTCCCCCACTTCTGTTGCTTATTCCTTCTCTCTGTATTTGTCACTCTTTTTCCATTCCTCCCAGCCCACCATTGTCAAAGGAGACGATTCCCCCCTCCCTTCACTCCACAAGCCAGGCCGTGGTCTGGCATCAGAAACCCTTCCTTGCTCCTGGATCGAGAACTGAGGCGTTTGGGCTTTGGCACCTCTGCGCTGCTCACAGCTGGGACCAAAAACAGATGTCGCTTCCACTGCCAGCTGCCGGGAGATGAGCAGCAGCTGCCTGAAGGGACAGACCTCCTGCATGGCAGCTGCTGGGCTGACACTGAATGCTGCTTATTATCTGGCGTCAAGCTGCAGGCAGAGCCATCCCACTGAAGGGGAAATAATCTGCTCCAAGGTCAGGCCCCCCTTCCCCCACTTCAGTAGCCAAACTTGGGTTTGTAAAGTCAGCACCTAGTCAAGGAGCCAGATTTGCAAATCTATCAGTGGCAGCAACAACAAAAAATGAAAGAAGAGAAGGCAATCCAGGTACGGCTTGCAGTCCTGGCAAGTGGGAGAAGTATGTTTTCACTTACTAACCAGTGGCTTTGCCAGGAGTTGCTCAGAGACAAAAAACAAGGAACCCCACGATGCTGCATTAAGCAGTTCCTTTCCACAGCAGAGACACGGCCTCATTGAAGCCCTACTGAAGTCAGTGGGACTGAAAGTTCCTTGCAGTGCATTCAGGAATTCATGGCATCTCCTCCCTCCGGCCATCTTCAGCTAACCCACACATAACCATACTGGTTATGCTGGGGTTTTATTATTATTATTATCATCATTATTTTTATTGTGCTGCAGTTTTAAGTGTGTATTTATGCTGTGCTCAACTCCCTTGCCATTTGGTGGGGCAACATTATGGTCTTGATTAATGCCAACTATGTTTTGGGATTTAGTTGTGACTCCAGCTTAAGCACCCACAGGCCTATGGTACTTGGGGTTATAGGGGCACTTCTGAAGGGCAGTTTGGAATTTAAAATCTCTTTCAATGCTCACTGTGAATCCAGTGACAGCACAGTAAGCCTAAAAGGATGATTTTGTGCATGATTAGAAGAAGCCTTGACCTCATGGCACTGTATTCTGTCCCTTTCTCCTGTACATTGAGGGCTGTGTTGCTGTAGCAATTCAGTTGAGGAAGCTGAATCAGGCTGTTATCTGGCTGGAAATTAACCCTGCAAAAAGTGATTAGCTTTCACCAGGTCACCAGGTGGGATGCCTTTGGGGGAGGAGGTACATCGTGATTCCTGCTGCAAAGGGATGTGCCAGAGGCACACTGCGGCAATAGAATCATAGATTAGCCTAAACTGCCACTCAGCTGTACCGTGGGGCACTAGTTTTGTAACTTTGCAGTCTCAGGTCCTGCTTATGTTGAGGGCAAGATGAATATTTGTTATTCTAATGCTGTTATTCCCCTTCTGCAGACAAGGGCATATATGTAGGTGAAGTGCAGGATGGTCAGACACTGTACGTGGCTCCTCTCTTTGGCTGTCATGTACAGGCTTTGTAAGCAGTGAAGTAAGCCCTGGCTGTGTGTTGTGACATGCAAACTTCTCTGAAAATGATACATCTGAAAATGCTCAGAGGTGAACTGCATTCCAGACTGGTAGGTCAGGATAAGAAAAGGAAGGAAGGAAACGAGGTGTCTCTCACTCCTTCTGGGAGTGGCTGCTTACAGCAGATCAAAGAAGTACTTTTATGATGGATATTTCAAGAAAAGCTGCAAAATGCCTTGAGTGCATAGCACAAAAGGCACATTACATCTCCTTGGTTATTTTTTTTTTTTTTGCTTCTTCTTTAAAGCAACTGGCTTCACTGACTTTGGTCTTTAATCCTGCTTTTGATTGTGCACCCCTGTGTGGGCAGCTCCACAGAAACGGAATGTGCGGGATTTGTCCAAAGCTTTGCTACACCACAGCATGATTACTTACAGTTATGGTTACTTACAGTGTAAGACCAGGCATTACAGTGGCAGCAATGCACCCTCTGCTGGTGTTCATCACTATTTTATCCAAAATCTTCCCCAGGTTAACTATCGACAAACACTGCTGATAGTAGAGGAAGGGCCAATATTTTCCTCTCCATCTTTGCTGATTCCCATCAGTGGCGATGTGAGGTGTTGAGGTGGGCTGAAAAAACACTCAGCATGGTGTGGGCTCTGCATCCATTGGCCCCATAAGCCCCAAGGACTACAGCATGAATAACAAAGATGCAACTACCTTCAAGAGGAGGCTGAAAAACACCCTTAGCATGTGGGTTAATGGAAAAATAGGGATTCATGCTAATCAGGTTGTGTGGGCGGAGGATGGCAAAGCATTTGTTATCATCTGGGACAGCTCCTGCCGAAATGTATCTGCCGCAGGTACTTGCGTAGTGGTTTTTGCAGACCTTTTTCATTGCTCTCAAATCAAGTACTTGACTAAGATTTGTTTCATATTTCTGGAAAACCTAAATTACAGCTGAAATGGTCAAGTTCTGGACAATTCTGTGTTCAAATTATGAATCTTAAAGTCCTTTTTTGAATGCTATTTTGTACTTTAGTGAAAATCTCAGTGCTTTTTTTTTAAATATGTATCTTAAGGCAAATTTGATTAAAGTCTTAGAAGCATCAGAAAAAATTTAGAAAATAGCTGCACTGCACTGTGATGGATGTGGTCAGTGACTTGAGTGAGCATCAATGAATGTCTGGGGCTTTTCAAAAGTGGCATTGAGTGGGAAACAGATAAAATGTCAGCTCATCCTACATTAACAATCTTGTATGTAAATTAAAAAAAACCCAAACAAAAACCAAACCAGTGTTTTTAAGTGTGAAGTAAAGCAGGAAAGAAAATCTCAGTAAAAAGTGACATCCATTAGATGTAGCGAGGATAAGAGAATGATGATTATCATATCCATGATTATCATCTCCTTTAGAATGAATCTGATAATTTATGTTCTCTATTAGGTTTGTATTTTTCCCCAAAAAAGCAATCAGATGGTCCTCAGAGGATCCTTCATGACTAAAATGCGATATTCAGTGTGGAAGAAATCAAACCTGTGGAAAATTTTACTGAAGGTAATATTGCCTTGTAAGTAAACCACTGTGCTCTTCAGTAGC
Source organism: Cephalopterus ornatus (assembly GCA_013396775.1). Taxonomy (NCBI): domain Eukaryota; kingdom Metazoa; phylum Chordata; class Aves; order Passeriformes; family Cotingidae; genus Cephalopterus; species Cephalopterus ornatus. The sequence continues at coordinate 87,841 of VZRE01013832.1, read as the reverse complement.
TCTTTCATGCCCCCTGCAGTTAAAACTCTGTTTTGTGTCTGTGCAGGCAAAGTGTGTTTTTCCTGGTTGTGGAATGTAGGATTAATGAAAACTGTAGAACAGTAAATACTATGGGAATTTTTGGGGGCTCCCTGTAGGGTAGGTCGTGACTTTTATTATACACTCACATTACCAAGCATTAGGGTAAGGCAGATGATCCTGTGCTTTCACAGAGGTACCTCTTATATAGCAAGAGCTGAGGTCACAGAAGTAAACAGAGGTGCCCTCCTGGATGAGATCTTTGCTGGTGCACACTAGGTTTCAATGCATGCATCCATCTCCACTGAGGTTTAGATTTTCATGCATGTTTGCTATCAGGTAAAAGTTATCTACAGATGACTGTATATACTGTTTTAAAGCAACAGTGAGTCTCATTGTTACATGTAGATTTTTATGCTCACTTTCAGAGAGTGCTGATCATATTTATGTGTAGAATCATCTGAAGCAATTCATCCTACTCAAAACAGCTATAAAAACAGGTGAGGAAAAGTGTCTGATTTCAATTGATTGTACCTCAATTACACTCAACTAATTTCAAAGAGATGTCTAACTTTTCAACAAATAAAATTGTAATACAGTGAAACATACCCCTTCTATTTATATTTGAAGAGAAATGTGCAAGAGTGCATAAAAATTTCATTGGATGAAAGAAGAAATAGTCACTCAGATGAAAATAAGGACTGTAAATAGCTTTTGTAGGTCCTGCTCTGGCAAAGCATTTTAGCATATATGTACAAAAGCATGCCATGCTCATTATCCATGGAAATGCCTCATGTGTATGAAAATAAAAGTTTTATCAGAAGATAGTCTGAGGAATATATTTTTCCCTATTTCTATAGTGCCAAAGGTCAGTCCTGAGGTACTGAAGAAAAAGATCAGTCCTGAAGTACCAAGAAAAGGACTCTTGGGGAGGAAAGAAAAAGTATGATATAATTAAGTGAAAGAATTAATAACAGCAGCAGTAATAATAATTATCATGATAAAAAGAAGGAAAAATCATCAGTGCTAAGAAAATGTATATACACATATACACACACATATATATAATATGTCTCTGGGCTATGGCTTTCACTGTCATTGCCATGATAATTAGTAGAAACAACACTCAGACACTGGTCTATTGAGAGTATGTCTGAAGAAACTAATATATTGCTATAAATTGAATGCATTACTTTGGGTTTCTGATCTTGACTGAGACATTAATGTGCCATCCACTTTTAAAGCAGTGACTCTTCTTCAAGGAACTTCATAGCCTAAACGAACCACCCTACAAGGAGTGAGGCTGGACACAGGTGCTGTGAGGAGACTAGGGAAGGCCAAGAACCCATTGACTGCTTGAGGGAACACAAAGTCCCAGGGTAGCGAGGCCAGTGCCAGATCACAGAGACCCCTCAGGCCCCCACTGTATCTCACTGACCTCTTCTCTCCCCATAGAAGAGCAAAGTGTGTGTACTGCACATGGTCCCATGTTTCAAGTACAGACCAGAGAGTCTGGTTTGCTGGGCACTAGCCCCACTCAGGGAAAGATTAGCACTGGCAGATTGGTAAACATCAGTATGCTTCAGCCTCTCCCTCTGTGCAATATGAATAATGGCTACTTCACAGCAGCATTTGCTACAGTGAATGTATTCATATTTATGAAGTCTTTTGTAAATTAAAAATCATAAAAGCTTAAAAGCGCTGTCTTGTAAAATTTATTACTGCTGAGATGATACTTGAGTACCATGTGTCTCAGGGAACCCTTGATTATCCAGTTGAACCATGGAAAATTCACTTTGCCTGCGTTCATTTTCAGTGGCTCTAGAGATAATAGGTGGTATTACTCATGTACCTGAAATTTATGCAAGGAGCTTGGACCGCAGAATTTTTCAGTGTATTAAAATTACCCAGCCATGTTTCTCATTTGACTCATATGATGTTGTGCAGTAGATTTATGAATGCTCATCTCTGTTTATGTTCTGCATCAGCAACATAAATTGAACTGAAATCCCTCTTGGAGTGACTCTTGGATTGTCACTTACACTGAACTGTGTCTTTTTTGAAAGCATTTAATGGAGGAAACTGGATTTCCAACTTATGTGAGCGGTGCAAGGGGACCAGGGCTGATCAGGGGATGTGTAACCCTGCCAGGCCTGGGCTGTGCCCCCCACAAATGGAGGCTGGGGCCAGCTGGGGGCCAGCTTGCTCCCCACCTGAGAAGAGGGCTGGGGGACAGGCTCCCCCTGCTCTTTGTCTGGCATCCATTTCCAGGCAGAGCTTCCTTCTTGATCCCTGCACAAGCTTTGCTGCAGGTACATTGTACCCAAAGCCCAATTCAGACCCCTGCTCAGCCCACCCCCATCGTAGCAGACCTGACTGGGACGGTGGCTGAGCTCGGGACCATGCTCTCCTGAGGGACACTCAGCAGGGAACAGTCCCTGCATCTCTCTTCACTGCTGCCTGTTCTCTGCACAGGTGTAAGGCTGATGTTTGGTAGGATGATGAGGAGAAAACCCTTGGGAATCTTCCACCTGAATGAATTTTTTGGAAGAAAACACAGTGTTTACAAAGTTGAAATGTTCTATAGAACTAAATCAGAATAATTCAGGGTTCTTAGATGGCTTAAAACACGTGGGCTTCAATCAATTCACCAAAGCCACAGCCTTGCATTTCTGTGTCACTGTGCTGACACTGGAGGAGAGCGGCTTAGGTCCTCATCCCCATCCCTGCTGCTGTCCTCTGCCAGCTGCCTGCGGGACACCATCTTCCATAGTGCAGCACAGACCTTCCTCTAAGCAAGCTGCGGGCATGGGGGGGAAGTTGGACAACTCTTGAGCCCTTGTGAAAGATATTCGGCCGGGAAGACTACTCCATAGGCAAGATGTGGCATTAAACATTAAACATAAAATTCCTCCCATAGGTCAATACGCTGATGTAGGGGAATGCAGTTTAATACTAGTTTAAGACAAAGCATTTGGAACAAGCTGTATTTGGATGCTAAACTGTGTTTTACTTTGGTTGAAAATACTCAGACATTTCGACATTTCCCCTTTCTCTCATTATTCTTATCAAGAGAAAATGAAAGTGCTGCTTTCTGGCTTTGATTTAGGTTGAAGATATTCAAGTGTCAGACTTCATGGAAGGACCAAAAAATCATCCGTGCCCCTCAGCTCTTGCTGCAGAGTGGTGGTGAGAGGGATGATGGAGAGGTATGCCGAGGACAGTGATGCGGGAGGAGGGCGCTGTGCCCCAAGGCACCCAGAAAGGGAGGGGAAGAGAAAATGGGATCTCTGGAAGCACTTGAGAGCCACAAAGAAATGGACTGAAACTCTAACATACTGAATAAAAGGAGGGAAAGTAAGTGATGACGGGATTAAGGTTGTTCCTACGATAAACGGGCGGTGTTACTCCTTAAAAGCCCTTTCAGCGAGATACTCCCGATCAACGCGGCGGTAAATAGTGGGTAAACGCAGGGCACAGGGAGCAAATACGCCTGGGAGAGGGCGAGGAGCGGAGCGGCCGCGGGGGCGGGCGGGCTCGCCCTGCAGGGGGAGGCGAGCACCAGGAATGGGGAGCGTGCGGCAGCGGCGGCGGCTCCCGGAGGCTCCCGCGGGCGCTCCCAGCCCGCGCTGCCGTTTGTAACGCACACCTCCTCACCTATTGAACTCTTTAGCAGCTTAGCCCTATTAGCTGTGATTTATATGCTGTATGTGATAAAGGTTAGACGATGGGTTTAGCTAATGTAAAGTACTCTATGATATTTTGAGGTGGATGTGCGTGTGCGGGGGAAAGGGTGGCCTCCTGGCATGTATGAAGGCTCATGTTGTGGACTTCCAGCCGAGGAACCACAGCCTAAAATCTCTGCTCGCTGATCTAGTCAGTCCCGGGCTTAGGGGTAGCTCCATGAAGCTTAAATTGTATTAAAGCTATTTAAAAAGCGTATTTGAGCTTAAAGCTTAAAACAAGCAACTCTATTGTTCAGCCAATCCTACACAGACATTTTTTAAAATTACATTTGTTATAATTTATTATCTTTAAAATAATGTCATACAATCACATATTAATGGCTAGGGATATAACCAGCAAAGGCTGAAGATGTATATGTGCTCAACAGCAAAGTACTTATTCCCTGGGTCTCACTTGTCCTCTTTCTTTAGGATGGTGTATGCAGAAGGAGTGGGCTCTTCCCGAGTGGGTGCAGTGCCGTGTTACGAATGACAATCTACAGCCAAGAGAGCTGCACCTGGTGTGTAGTTTAGGGAAATAATTACCAGCCCCTCAACTGTTGCCAGGGCCAAGCAGGGATTGAGGGAGCTGCAACAGCTCCCTGTGATCTGTCTGGCAGACGCTGAAAGTACACGCACATGCACAAAGGCACGTTCAGAATTGCACCTGCACACATGTTAATTTATAGGTCCTGTGTTTAAGCCAGGGCTAGTCAGTGTTATTCTCAGTTGTCACCAATCTCTTTATCCTTTTACACTGTTGGTTGCATCCACTTACTTTAAGCACTAGTGCTAGAAATACAGTTAACAAGTGCCTCACCCCGTTTCAGAGAAGATTCATAGCTCCAAGTTGATTGGACTCCTTTGCTCAATGTAAAGTCATCTAATGACTACTTACATGTAAGATGTAAGGCAATATTCTGACCGTATCAGATTTCTGTATTCTTGATCTTTCTTATTAGATTAAATAGAAGTGCTGATAAATGACAGACTCCCTTTCTCCATTTATTTGTGAGAATACACCACATTCTTCAGACATGCCTTTTTGAGATTTCACACATTTTACCCAATCATCTCTTTCCAATTATTTTGACCTATTTGACACAGAGACTGAAGTTTTCCATTAGTTATTGTTAACATTAGCCTAAACAAGTTCATAATAAAAGTTAATTATCAATGGCTCATATGTAACACTTTGCTTGGGAAGATCCCCAAGTACTTTATAAACATTCATTAAAGGTGACAGCAAGCAATGTGTAATAGCATTTTGCTGAGACCTAATTTCTTAGTCTTGATATACCCAATGCCTTGACACTGAGATAATGCAATTGCACTTCTTGACTGAAGCACACGCTCAAGAATTGCTGCTATCTCTGCCCCCACCTTTCCTTACAATAGTTTGTTCCTGTGACCGCCTCTGCATAATAGCTCATGGGCTATTTCTACAGAAGATTGTGACAATCCAGCTATTTAAAGGATTTAGCTAGGTGTTGCATTAAAACCAAACATGACTAAGCTTGGATCCCAGGTACTGCCACTAAAACCCATGGTGTCCACATTAAAGATCAGCAGCTTACTCCAGATAGAACAGTAAAACAGCATATGGTATACCTATCTCTTTGTATATGCTGTTCATAGAAAGAGAAATCATTTGCTGAGATTGAAACTCTTCCTTGTACTTTCAGTCACTGACTGTCCAGTGAAGCTCCCCCGAAGTGGGCAGTTTTGTCCACCTGGAATCAAGAAAATAAATTGTTCACAGAATGCCACTGTTCTCCACACTAATAAAAGGACATGTTGAAAGCAATTGAGGAATCTGGGCTGTTCGGGTGAAGGACTGAAAAGGGTATCATTTAAAGTAATGGTTGTATAAATGAGAGAAATAAATGGAAGCAGAAAGAAGATATGTCCGAATATCCCCCACACATTAACCCGGTGGTCCAGCCATACTATACTAGGGGTTGCTTGCAGAGATTGTAAACAATAACCCTCAAACAAATCAGCTTCCTGTATATTGTATTGGGCTTACACTTGAAAGCACTACCTTCTGCAAATCTTAACAGCTCACATGCAAAAGAGGTCTGAAATGATTCTGTTAATTTGACTCTTCTATTAGCCTGGCTTCTGTTCCTTGTGATCCCTCTGCAATATATTCCTTTGCATGATATTGAAGGAAAAGGAGCAGATACCAAAAACCAGCTTGTTGCACAACCCTGAAGAGCCTGGGGAGACCTCTCGTGGGGACACAGAAGGACATTGATGTGGTGAATAGCTGTGGGTTTTCTCCTCAGGAAAAGAGGATCCATACAACATTGTTTGAAAGAAGTATTGATTTCTGCAACAGTTCCTCTTCTTTGGAACAGTCCGAAGTCCCTGAATGTTGGCCATTTTCTCAGGTCCAAAAAGATAACAAGAGCAGAAGTTTTGACAGATTGTTCAAGGTACTTTATCAGATTTCTCCTGAGGAACAGACCAAGAAACTATATAGCTCAGTATTGGCCAGTAAAAACACTGTACACTTACCTTCTGAAGTGGAACAGGACTGAAGTCACATGTATGACCTATAGTAATCTCCTAACAAGTTACTATAAGAACAGCAAAATTCTTAAGATAAAGGCTTATGAGTTGTTTTGGCTGACTTGCCACACTGTAGAGATTTCTATCCTTCAGAGATCTGTGCAAGTTTCAGGGGTACAAACTTACAGTAGCTTCAGGGAGGGAGAGATTGGGGAGCCCACTGCCAGTACTTGCCAGGTCAAAGCCTTCTGGCAGCTCCTGGTCAGCTGTTTTCCTTTCCAGGCTGTATCTCAGCCTCAGCTACATGTCCTGCTGGCCAAACTCCCTCTTACTATGGCACCTGCAAAGCTCCTCTTGCCTTTATAGGCAGATATTGTCAGCCTCTGGGCTGCTTTATTGTCAAGAGAAGTCCATTCTGAATGTTAAATAAGCTTACAGAGAGATCAATAGGTGCTCAGAAATTAAAAAATACTCAATTTTAGAGCTAAATCCTAGGAGAAAATATATGCACAAAGACTGCATATATTATATATATAGTATGCACTTACCTCAAACTACATATAAAATCTATAATCAATAATCTATATATAAAAAGTGTATGGATTCAGTTATATGCATATATATATTTGTTTGCATTTTAATGCCTATAGGCCTAGGAGAAACACATGTAAACAATATGCAGTTTGGGGAATGAAAATAGAACCTGTCAACATTTAAGATGTTAATGTTTAAAACCAGACTGCAGGTGAGTAATAAAAGAGGCACCCTCGTCAGACATGTTCACCAATATAATGATAACCCGAGTCTGATTAAGCCAGATGTCAAACACGAAAGAGCAGGCAGGAAGATTCAGGAGGCTGAGAACAAACATGAAGAGACCAGGATCTGGAAGGCCATGAAGAGTGAACTATGTTGAAATGAGATGGTTCAACCTGAGTTGCACTGAATAAGCTCCGGTTTCTTATTTTAATGCTTTGTGGGTGGACTAACACAAAATGTTTACTCTCTAGACTTGGCAGGCTGTTATCTTTCACCTAAGAACAACTTGCCGAGGCATTTAAAAACAGTACTGACAACACTGAACTGACAAAGTCGGCAAACATTTTTCCCCAGTAGTAGTTTTTTTTCTCTCACCAGTCACTAAAGCTGTCATTGGGTGTTGTGTGATGTGGTGTGGCAAGGCGCAGTACTGTATTTACAGAGTAATTTTTTTAATCATTATGAGATTTAGAAAGCCATATGCCAGCTCCCATAGAAGAGAGCTGCCATGGCCTATTGCATGGCTCTGAAGAGCTCTGCCTCTGTACCACCATGTACGCTAAAATTGCCTATTTATCATACATGATACTATGTCTTCCTCTATATTCCTTTCCATTTTTTTGTGTAGCCCTATAAAATGGTGAAGATTTCAATTATTATTAAATACATTATAGCAAAACTGCAAATTATAGAATAGTTTGATTTCATGAAGCTTTATTTACTTGGCTAGGGGTTTTCTACTGTACCTATATGGAGGGACCCAATCCACAAACCCTTCTGAACCAGTGGGAAGACTTTCCAGGTCTTTAAAGGGCAGCATAGCAGTTCCCAAGGTGGGTGAGATGATTAGCCTCAAATTCAATGTTTTTGTGCAGGCAAACACTGGTTTTCAGTTCTACTGTCTTAAAATGAGGAAAAGTCACATAGGACAAAGTGTCTTGCTCAGTTGATAAGGAGAGTTTCAAAGAAGGAATCCTTTCTGTTTAAACCAACTCTGTATTTCTTGTGGGCACTTCCAAATGATTCTTTGCCCCCGTCCTCCCCCCCCAGGTTTGGTTTGCAGGAGGTACTGCAGACCCCTGCTTGCACAGGTGGCGTGAGCAGATCTGCCCAGCCTGCCCGTGGCAGGAGCCACATGGCTGCCACATGAGGCCGTGGTCACTAGCAAGGAAAATGCACCCCTGGGAGATTTTAGCTTTTGGGGAACAGAGAAGCCTGAGCATAAGTGAGGACACAGAAAGGCAGGAAGAAAACCAGAAAATACTGAAAACTTCTAAATGAACTTATACAAGCTTCAGAATGGGTTCATTAAGAATGGTGGGCTCTGTAATCTAGTTCATCACCTAAATGACTTCACCTCCTTGGTAGTTATTACACTGTCACCATGATTTAGATAATGAATTAATACATTTTTCAGCATTTATCTTAATGCTTCTGTCCCGTTTCAACTAGCTATTTACGAAATCATCTTTTTGTACATAATAATTGATCGAGATAGGATCTGCACTCAAAACAGTGGGAAAGCTCTTTATATTACTTGCATAGTGTTATTTTGCAAGTACAATTTCCTTAGATGCATCCTGACTTATTCTAAATCTAATCTGAGGTCTGGCTGAAAAAATGTCACCCCCTCCCCAGCCATCTGCAATTGCCAAACCGAACAACCTTCACCTGGGCTTAGGAGTTCAGCTTTTTTATACACCACTAATTATTCATAATAATTAGTTAATAAACAGCTACCTTCACTGCTTTGTTTTCTACCCCATTCTATTCCACTAATTTATATCAGAAATTATCTAATGGAATGGTCTGTCAGGAACTGCTAATTGAAGAAAGCTGGTTCATTGACTCTAGAACATCGAACACCAAAGGCCTTGCATTTCTCAAGGCCTTGCGTTTCTCAAACCCCTAGCAGCAGAAAGCCAAGGTGGAAAGCCACTGGCTTCACAGGTTTGTGCATCAGGGCTTACTCACAGCTGGCTGGAAGTCACCTGAGTCCTGGCCCCTAGTTGTGTTCTTTGCTCTTGGTGCCTGGGGGCAAAGAGCCTGGAAGTGTTTGGCTCAGACAAAGCCCTCCATGGAACTGGAAGGTGGTTGGTTCAGGAATTCAGGTTGCAGCTTCTTGCAAGTAAGCACAGAAAGTACCAGTTAAACAAAAGCCTTTTCCTGGAATATGTGGTCTGAGACCTGATAAGCCGGCACAGCTGTTAGTCAAAGTGAGGTTTTTCTCAGCTTTATATTTGTTAAAATAACAGCTTGAGCCAAAGGAGAAATTTCTTAAGGTTTACCCTCTGTCATTGTTTCTAATGCAATTTTTTTATAATGTCTGACTCAAGATAAATTTGAAAAATAATAATAATAATTCATTTGTATTTGAGATGACTCCAAGTTCTTGAAAAGTCTTACAAATGCAGAGTCCTGGGTTTTGGCCTTTTCTTTGATGGGTGGTAGGCAATCAAATTAATGATTTCAAATTAGTTAAAAATCATCTTGACCCAAATCCAGCATAATTACAAGCAGATGGATAAACAAGAACAATAAGAACTCCCAATATAACCAGCAACTAGCTGTTTTAAAACACCTCTGGTAAAGGAAAAACAAACCCAAACATTTTTAGGGTGTTTCCAATGGGCGGTGTGATTGCATTAGCTAGAGGCTGTGAGATCCGCCCCATCAGTGACACTAATGCAAGATGTTGGTTGCCCAACAGCTTGCAGGGCAATCACAGAAACAAAACCCTGTCAAATGGTAGCTGCAGAGGGAAGTCCTGAAAATAAATCCAGAGTTTTATAATTTGTGCTGTTTTACAAAGGAAATTGTCTCTGACACAAAAAACCCCACAACCCTGCCTCAAAAAGTGACAGACTCCGTGTCTGCTTAAAATAACGTCTCACTGGTGAGAGTTGTCCGAGCCTATGGATGAGCAGCTGAGACATTGCTAGAGTGTTCCCAGGAGCAACCAGTGAGTACAGAACTGCTCTAGTAAACACTCTTATCCTTCAAGTCTGTGTGGCTGCTTGCAAATTGTCTATTGGGAATGGTTCTGGAAATCCCCTGCTTCTCTGTGCCTGGGAGTGGTTTGAAGGGTAGTTGGCCGCAGTCTGGAGCATGCTAGGGACTGGCCTAACTCTTTTAGACCATAAATGATCATAACCCAGTGCCCAAGACTGTTCCCAGGCCCTGTTTATTTCACCAGGATAGATGTAGACTGAGAAGAAAATTAAAATGAAGTATTTGGTTTGTTGAGAATAGAACTGTCATGTTTTCTACTCTACAGGACATCCATTACAGAGATGGATTAAACCAGTGTGGTACTATTTGTTTGCCTGGCACAGAACTAACTGCTAAACTCACAGAGGAATCCTTTTAGCAGCACTGATGTCACTTCAGAAAATCAACCTCTGTTCAGGACAACTCCAGAACTGTGCAGTTGCAATCTTAATTTTGCCAGGATCAGCAAAGAACCAAATTAATCTGCAGCAGACTTTTAAATGTGACCTATGGGCCATACGAGTTGGGTTTCACTGGTGGTAATGGCCCAAACTGGGAAGCATCTGTTAATTTCTTCTCTTACTTTGTATATCTGCTATCAGTCCCTGGTGTGATTTGATTTTTGGAAGCTAGATTTCCTTTCCACATACCATAAGACTCACTTCCATCTCCTTTATACAGTTTGCTGTATAAAGCCCTTGATTAATGCACTAAGGGCCAAACCTGAAGAGGGACAATCAGTCCAGACTCCTGCTGGATTACACCAGCTGAAAACAAAGCTTTTGGAAAAATAAATAGAGAGTCAAAGCCTGTGACACCTATTTTAAAGATTATCTGTCAGTGTCAGCAACATAAAGTACACTCACCTCCACAACCTTCGTCTGTAATTTTGTCTAGGTGGGTGAAAGAGAATGAGAGTACAATTGTTTCACCTCTTCTAATTCTTAATGATCCTGCCTTCCCCCAGTCGACCTACGCAGAGACATTTACAGCCATCAGGCATACAGACTGCCAGACCTAGGTATGTTGGACTGTGCCTCCAGGGATCCTAACCAGATGGAATTTTAGGAGAGGACACAGTTCATTTCAGAGCAATCCGAATGAGCAGCTTTCTTTTCTTTATTACACCATTGCATTTGGCAGCAATCCACCAGAGGCAGATTCTCTGCTCTCTAAGGAATGATCTGCCCACTCTGTCCATTTAGGAGGACGTTCAGCTCAGAAAATCCAGTTGCTGATCACACATGTGGAGCAGATGTGCGAGCATGCATAGTAAAATAAAAAATCAAAAATCCCAGCAGTGTACTGGGAGAAATGTAGCGTAACTACTGAAAAACAGTGACACAAAGGCTCTGATTCTGAAACAGTGGTTATTGTTGTTTTAAGGAGGATTTTTCTTATTACTCTTTCTTAGGGAGGAAAAAAAAGCGTAATAAATCCTTTATTATTTTTCTCTTTGGAGGTCAGGGAAGATTATTCATGTTACACGAATGTGGCTTCTTTGTTCAATTTCACAGACTTCTTTTACAAAGATATGATTCTAACTATTTTGACCAGACTATCTTGGGGCCCTACCTCTCAGGAACTGAGTGCTGGAAAGCTTCCACTGGAAAAAAAAACACACCCTTTTAAAAGAGAGGATATCAGAAGTATACATCTTTTATCCATGCCCCACATACTTGCATGTAAAGGGAGAGCACCAGCTGTTTTTCTCATGGTGAATAAGGGTTACTTGGGGAAATCTGACTTCCTGTTTTTACATGGACAGCTACATTGTTGCATAGACAGTTAATTTTGGTTAGGTCAACAGAGCAAGTTTAATTATTGGAACCTACCTTACTCACTCAACTTCACACTGTACAGAAGAAAGACGAATTACTAGGAACTCCAGACTGTGTACAGAAGCTGAAAAGCTCATCTTAATTGCATGGCTGTTGCTCAAACATATAAAACTTTTTTTTTTTTTTTTATTTTGAGATGGAGGGAGCAGGGGAAATAGGACTCGCTGAATAGTGCCATTCGGACTGCAGACTAAATTTCTTTCTTAGTTCAAAATATACTGAATAAAAACATTATAGAGATTTTTCTTTAAGAATATACATATATATATATGAATATATGTATATATAAAATAAAAGCCAACAAAAAAGCACAAACTCCCAAATTAATGTATTTAAGACACTGGGAGCACCAGAACTACTCCTACAGATGTGGTGGGAAAATGGTCCATTTTTCCATGACTGCATAATCCAAAACAACAAAAGCTTGAGTAGTGTTGAATACAGGGAGCAATCCCATTCAGTTATAGGCAGTACTATGAAAACACACCTCTCAAGCTGTGGCTCTTATAACCAGGAAAACTGGTGATAGTGGAATGAAATAGCAACTAATCCCAGCTAAAATCCCATAAGAAACCTGAAGTATTTCTTTCACTCTGTGATGTTCATTTCTAACTTACTTTAACTGGAATGTTTAGATTTTATTTTTTTATTTAGTTCAGTCCCTGGTTAAGCCCCTTCCTCCATTTCATATGGTGTTACAAGCTATGGTGGATTTCTAAATCTTGGTATTGGTTAATGCATCAAAGGACACATGGGCTGATTTCCTTCAGTTTCTCATAATATTCGTGTAGCCAGCTGCATGTTATTACATAACTTTAGACTTAAAGCAACCAGATCATTCTAGATACCATGATCTATTTCTGTGTTTTTGATACAGTAATATTACAGTGGGAGAAACTCACCAGTGCTGTTATAAAGAAAGTTTGGGGTTTTTTTTAAATTCATATCCTTGTTCTTAATAAACATCCCAAAGAAAAATATTCAACAGCAGCAGGCAGTAATAAAGAGGCAGAAAATGGCAAAACCACAGTACTGAGGAAACCTATGTGAAAACACTGGTTGTGTCTTCCTGGTTACAGAAAACAAATAGAACTGTTCAAAGTGCTTGCCAATAAGGGCCTGCCAAATAAAATATTGTTTTATGAAGTCAGGAAAAAACTAATTTTAAAGGTTATTGTAGGTTATTTGTGGTCACGTCTTGTGTTCATAAAACATGATGTCATCTTCACTATTTTTATTTCAGCCTTATAGGTCTTTGTCTGAGATACTATCTCAGCAATCGTAGAAATTTAAAAGTTAATGGGAAAGACTTAAAGAATCTGTTCTACAAATTTAATAGGAATAAAATAAATTAGATACAAGCCAATAGAATGTAAAAACCCATCAAAGCAGCTGTATTTTAGGGGAGTTTATTTACCTAACCTAGTAATTTCAAATGACAAGATCACACCCCTAGCATTAAATTTGAAATCAGAGACCTACAGAATTTTTTTTCCCTACTTACTCTTGTTTCAAATTATATTAACACCACAAAACTGTGCATCATGGCATCTGATCTCTGCCTTGTCCATGGAACGCTGGGGGAGTGATTATCAAGGCCACTATGGTAAACATTTTGTCACTTTCTGCTTTTCTGGTGGAAAGAGTTTATTCACCTCAGTGACTGAGTCATCCCACCAGCCAATTCAATGTATCTAGATGAGCTGCAAACTGGTGGAGAGGACAGATGTCAATGAGATGGTTATAAGGAGTTAAAGACTTTTCCTGGCGACCATTAAAGCTTTTGCCTCATTTCTTTCTCTCTTTTCTATCTGACATTCGCTGACCTGTCATAATGCCAGATGGAGTACAGGAGAATTTTTTTCAGAATCAGGGCTTCCTATAAATGGCTTCTCCCATTTTAAACTGCCTAATTAACAGCTGACTCAGGCCTGAACACTTCCTTGAATGTGGCCACTTTGGGGATTTTTTTCCACTGACAGCTTTTTCTCTGATGCTCTCACTGCTGAAGCAGTTTGTCAGAGCAAAGAAATGCTTATGATATCTTCCCTTGTGCCCCTTTAGGCTTATGTGCCTACTAATTTTTTCATTAGAATAAGCGTGTCCCTCTAGTTTTCCTTCTCCTTGTTCCATTTAGGCTTTTGTTTTATGGTCGTGGGAAGTGACTTGACATGACCTAAGTCTTAGAATATGAGATTTTAAGGTAGTGGATAAATTGTTCATTTTCTTTCTGAAGCCCATGAGACTATGCTGTCCCAGTGATGGTGGAAGCACCCTGCACATGGAAGAAGCTGTGTGCTGGGGCTTGGCCCAACAGGAGCAGCTTCTTATGGCTTGGCTCTTTATGGGGATGCAAGGACATGCATGGTGGGTGCTGTGGTGTTCTCATGGGATACCAGAGCATATACCCACTGGTGTTTCTCCTGCTGCAACTTCTGGCTTTATTATTTTCACTCCTTTTCTCAAAATATGCCTGTCTTTTAAATGTAAAGGCAACTCTATGTAGGTCTCCGTGTCAGTGAGGGATGACAGCCTGGGTCACCTGCCAAAGAGCACAGGACTCCTACCCCCATGTGAGGGAAAAGTAAAGGCAGTTTTACTCCACTTCTGCCCCGTCTCTACCCCAGGTTGCTGCAAGCACAGAGGCAGTCTTCAGATTTTTGGAGAGTTTACGTAGCCCAGTGGCCTTGTGTGCTCTGTTGGTGACAGTGTTGCTCAACAACCCTGAAAGGCATGTGGTTTGGCTCTGCAGCCCCATCTCCAGTGGAGGCCTATTTGATGCCTGAGGTCGCCAGTGACTTTTAGAGGGATAGCCAAAAGCCTCCCTCATGGTTGCCAAAGGAAATCCTCCTTCAATTGCATCTGGAATTTTCAGAGGCTCTTTTCACTACATGAGCCTTTTCCTTGCATAAAAGAGTTGTAGTCACAGGACAATCTCACCTAATACATCTTACCTGTAAATGACATTTTTTTCTCCCAGATCAGTTTCTAATACCCCACTGATTTTTGTTTTTCTGCTATGCTGCCAGTTGCCATTGCTGATGCTATTTCCGTGCTGTACTATCATATTTGTGGAATGATTCTCAAGAGCACATTGTATCGATGGCTTATCATTTGTGTTTTCTGCATAAACTTTTCACTCTAACTACAGTTGAGTCAGACTTCTATTCCCAGTATCAGTTTTGCTCCCCCCAGGTGTCTTCTACCACCCAGCTTGTACATATTTTTCTTTATACTTAGTACTGTGGAATTCATGTTTGGGAAATAAGATAGGCTTTCAGACAATTTGGGCTGGTACTCAAAGATTATTCTGTTCCTGTGGTTAATCAATAATATTCAAGTGCAAAACAAAGAAAACAAACTTAGACAGTGGTTAACATTTGTCATGGAACTAATGCTGTTTTCTGGTGGTAAAAATGCTTCATTTGCTTGTTTTCCTCAATAGCTAAATTCAAAATAGGGAAAAATGTGATATGTTGAACCACCATATTTGTGTGTTTCTTAAAAGAAATTTGAAGGGTGTCTATTATCATTTGGCTTCATTGGCTGAACTTTTTGATCTCTATCTAGAAACATTCCAGCCAGCCAGTCTACTGTATTACAAGTTCAATTTCTAAAGCTCTGGACAACCATGTAACTCAATTCTGGATTCAGCTAACTTCTATCTTCCTCTTTATGCTCTCCCCTACATTTACAGAAAGACTTTTCTTGTGTTTGTCTGTGGTTTCCCCACACCCTTTTTTTTTTTTTTTTTGGGGGGTGTCTGCTTACAAGCTAAAGGAGATGATCTGATCTGGTTTTAAAATTGGGCGAAAATGAGCAGTAGGAAGGCTCAGGATTGGAGACAGTTATGCTGTATGAATAAGGTGGGGATGGGATGGGAAGGAAAATGATACAGCTGTTTAATCATTTCTCTGTAACGTGACTGGAAGCATATATTTTATGATACTAGAGCAAAAGGAGTCCATAGCCCTTGCATTTTAATACACACTCATGCCATAGCTAATAAAAATAAATCCTGTGATTTTTATCATTTGAAGTTGTGACTTGTTATCCTGGTGTGCCTCAGAAGATTTGCTCTTGATAATGTATTCCTATGATGGGTACAAGTAAGAAACTAGCACTGCAGAGTTCAAACAAAAAGACTAACATTGATGAGATAACTAGTTCAGCCATTTCTGAGATGAATTATACGAATTCATCTTCTGAATTTCTAACTCTTACCTTTTCTGGGGCAGTTCCTGCAGGGGCTCCTCAAAGTGTAGGAAGTGTGTAGCAGATATTAATTGACAGGAAAACTAGCACTACCCCCTGCCTCTTGTTAGAGAAAGTAGAGATTCTTTGGAAAAATGTCCCACTTTGATTCTACCAGGAACTGGCCTCCCTGACCACTCCTACAGGACTTTTTCAGGATAACGACCATTATCAAATCCATCTACACTTAAGCCTGTTCGTCTGTGTCTCATTGGTTTGGGTTTGCATGGCATGGTTTTGGTAGTGGAGGCAGGGGAGCTACAGGAGTGGTTTCTGTGAGAAGCTGCTAGAAGATTCCTGTCTGTCCAATAGAGCCAATGCCAACTGTCTCTGAAATGGGCCCGCCAGTGGACAAGGCTGAGCCAGTCAGTGACAGTGGCAGAATTTCTGGGACAACAGATTTCACAGAATCACTAAATGGTAAGGTTGGAAGAAACCACTGGAGGTTATCTAGTCCAGCCCCCCGATCAAGCAGGGTCCCCTAGAGCATGTTACTCAGGTTTGTGTCCGTACAGCTTTTGAATGTCTCCAGGGAAGGAGACGCCATAACCTCTTGTGGCAACCTATTCCAGTGCTCAGTCACTCACACAGTAAAGAAGCTCTTCCTCACATTCAGGTGGAACTTCCTGTGCATCAGTTTCTGCCCATTGCATGTTGTCCTATTGCTCAGCATCACCAAGAAGAGTCTAGCCCCAGCATCATAACACCCTCCCTTCAGATACTTACAGACACTGATGAGATCCCCTCTCAGTCTTCTCCAGGCTAAACAGACCAAGCTCCCTCAGCCTTTCTTCACTAGAGAGATGCTCCAGTCCCCTAAATTTTTAAGGAGGGGAAAACAAGTCTAGACAACAGCAACCAGAGAGAGGAGTGAGAACATGTGAGACAAACAACTCTGCAGATCCCAAGGTCAGTGAAGAAGGAGGAGGAGGAGGAGAGGCTGCAGGTGCCAGAGCAGACATTACCCTGAAGTCTGTGGTGAGGCAGGCTGTTTCTCTGCAGACCTTGTGGGTCCATGGTGGAGGAGATATCCTCCTGCAGCCCCACACTGGAGCAGGTAGATGCCCAAATGAGGTTGTGATCCCATGCGAAGCCCAAGCTGCAGCAGAGTCCTGACAGGACCTGTGGATCCATGGGGAGAGGATCCCATACTGGAGCAGGTTTGCTGGGAGGACTTGTGACTCCACGGGGGATCCATGCTGGAGCACTCTGTTCCTGAAGGACTGCAGCCTGTGGGAAGGAGTCATGTTGGAGAAGTTCGTGGAGGACTGTCTCCCATGGGAGGAGCCCCATGCTGGAGCAGGAGAAGAGTGTGACAAGTTTTTCCCCTGAGGAGGAAGAAATAGCAGAGGCAACGTGTGATGAACTGATAACAGCCCCCATTCCCTGTCCTCCTGTGTTGCTGTCAGGGAGAAGGTAGAGGAAATTGGGAGAGAAGTAAAACCTGTGAAGAAAGGAGGGATGGGGGAAGGGTGTTTTAAGATCTGGCTTTATTTCTCATTATCCTACTCTGAATTGATTGGTAATAAATTAAATCTAATTTCCCTGAGTTGAGCCTGTTTTGCCTGTGACAGTAATTGGTCAGTGATCTCTCCCTTTCCTTATCTTTACCCATGAGCCTTTCACTAATTTTCTCTCGGGTGAGGAAGGGGAGTGATAGAGTGGTTTCGGTGGGCACCTGGCATCCAGCCAGGGTCAATCCATTAACTCATACATTTTATAATGGACTTTATTCCTCACCTCACAGGTTCTGTGGAGAAAGCAGTTACTTTTCACATGGCGATATGCAGCAACAAAGAAGAAAGTAAGGTCCCAAAACACTGCTTTCACAAACACAGATCTCCCAGTCCTGTTTTATGGTCTTGTGCAAGCTCTTTCTCTGCCCATTGTGGTCTTCTGTACAGGCTAATTCTGACCATCTTGCAAGGGTGACCTTGAAGGTTAGCTAAGGAGGCAGGTTCCAACTGCTAAGCTTAAAATTTTATTGCATTAGACACCTGCTTCATGATTTAACAAAACTTGCATGGAATAGCTGCCTGAACCTTGGACGAATGCTCAGACTGTTAGGAAGGAGAATTCCCCCAGAGGTCTCAGATTTCAGATCTATTCCCTGTCTGTCAAGGTTGACAGGAACTCAAACTAGAAAACTACACACTACAAGCTTTTCCTTCCAGAACTGCACAAGCAAACTTGTAGTAGTGTGTGGTGGTTTCAGCCTGCTGCATACTCAGAGGGTAATTTGAATTAAAACCAAACAGCTGTAATGCTGAAGGATATGACTGAATATTTTTTGAGAAAACTGAATATTTCTGGAAGCATATTGTAGCAAGTGAAGCCCCCAAAGCACCTCACTCCATTCTGAAGGGCAGCATTGAAAGGAGAAGATGACAGCAGAGTCCTGACAGCAACTTCCTCTGACTGAGTAGAGTTAATTTTCCATAGATCCTGAAGGGCAGTCTTTTCCAGAGGAGCAGAAACCTCTGCGAGGTTGGTGGTAGGAGATGAGACAACAGAAAGTTCTGCTGCTGGCTCAAGTAAGTGGGACAGAGACAGTGAGGGGTATAAAACTGGGACATCCTGACCAAATGCATGGAACTTGCTCTGCATCAGAGCTTGACACAGGCTCCTAAGAAAGGCTGCTTTGCAGTTCACAAACACATCACCCTTCACAGGTCACAGTCAAAAAAATGGCTGTCTGTTCATTGCTGTTGCGTAGTGCACTCACTGTTGTACTATCCTGTGTAAAAAATGTGTAAGAAAAGTGCTCCTTGTACACATTAAGAAAGGAAAAATAACAGAGTCTGAATCACAGAACCAATGCATTTCTTCCAAGGAACTGTGAATTTGGACTTTTGGGCTTCTTAAACTACGTTTGACTGCTGGTCTGGGATCATTTGATGCATATGAAAATGAATTAGCACAAAGGACATTTTGATGGAATCACCAGAATGTTTTCAGCACTGATTTTCTGAATGATTTGAAATTAGGTCACTATCTGTCTTGATCTTCAGTTCCCACCTTTAATATAAGCTTAGCTTTTCCACATCTCAAAGTGTCAGGAAGATTTAAGTGTTATAATACATTGATAATAGATTATATTATTAAAGTGAGCATGTCTGATGCCTTTTACTGTCTTCTAATAGAGGCATATTTTTATGAGGAAGCCTGAGGATACTTTGGCCACTCTGCATTTGGTGTCTGAGGACAGAAGCTCTCTAGCTGTGGCCCTGTTGCCATCGCAGGAGACAAATGAAGAGGTTCATCATAGGAATGGTCATGGTGGTGAAAGAAGGACTCACCTTCACTGAGAGAAGTGACTGTTTCTGCACAGCAGCACAAACCCATTCATCTCTGTCTTCAGGGAGGGAGTTTTGCCCAAGTCTGCTGTAAACAGCCATTTCACAATGATGTTGTGAGGGCTGATGTGCACAGATTGCTCTGAAGACAAAAATGTTATCGACAAGTGCTGTTATTACTAATGAGTAATAGCTTAAAAACTGCACATTATTTATTATGAAATCTTTCTTAAGAATATTTCATAAATAATCAGAATGGGTCAAAGGCATAAATATGTCTTTCAATTAAGCAGCACAAAGAGGAATTTAACTTGAGGAGATATATATATGTATATATATATATACAGATATGCTTTTGTATGCCAGATCAAACACATCCTTAAAATATTCACAAAGAATGTTATTGCTTTTA
Source organism: Cephalopterus ornatus (assembly GCA_013396775.1). Classification (NCBI taxonomy): domain Eukaryota; kingdom Metazoa; phylum Chordata; class Aves; order Passeriformes; family Cotingidae; genus Cephalopterus; species Cephalopterus ornatus. The sequence goes on along the minus strand of VZRE01013832.1, from coordinate 68,028 downwards.
TTTGACTCAATAATTATTATACAGATGTAAATACTATTGCACATCTATGTGCTTATTGTATGTTGAAAATTTGTTGTTACACGATTTTTATATTTCAATGGGATTTGCATGTGTAGCAATGAATAAGAATACTTGCTGATTCAGGGATTGATAATTGGATATTCAACCATTTTGTCTCTTCATCACCAGTTCCACTGAACATCTGCCAAAACTCTTTCTTTGTAAATACTATTCGGGCTCTGTGTCATGGAATCAACCTATTTCCTAGTATTAATCTCAAGCATAGGTCACACACCAGTAGGGTCACACAGTGTGGAAGGAGCACAGTATTTATGTATTAAAAATACAGTCATGCCATAGTGGAATTCATCAAAAGATGAATTTTTATAGTTAACATTATATAGATAATTTTTCTTGGCATATAACATTATTTGAGAATCGCTCCACTACTGTAAGGCTTACAAACACTTGGCACAATTTAAGGTTGCCATAGGCTTTAGGACAGTCTCAGTAACATGTCTTAGGAAGCAAGCATTCCATTTAATTTACTTTCTTTTTATTGCATATTTTTAACCCAACACAGGCTGTTCAGTTTTAAGGGCACTTATTTGAAGATATATGTATATATTTGGGTGCAATCACACAGCACCTACAGGATGGACAAGGGCTCAGACCCAGCCAGCAGGGGTTTAGGAAGGGCAGGTCCTGTCTGACCAACCTGATCTCCTTTTATGATCAGGTGACCCACCTGGTGGATGAGGGGAAGGCTGTGGATGTGGTCTATCTGGACTTCAGCAAAGCCTTCGACACCGTCTCCCACAGCAATCTCCTGAAAAAGCTGGCAGCCCATGGCTTGGACAGGGGCACTCTCTGCTGGGTTAGGAACTGGTTGGAGGTCCGGGCCCAGAGTGTGGTGGTGAGCGGTGCTGCATCCAGCTGGCGGCCGGTCACTAGTGGTGTCCCCCAGGGATCAGTATTGGGCCCAGCCCTGTTTAATATCTTTATCGATGATTTAGATGAGGAGATTGAGTAAATTTGCAGATGACACCAAGTTTGGGGGGAATGTCAATCAGTTGGAAGGCAGGAGGGCTCTGCAAAGGGACCCGGACAGACTGGAGAGTTGGGCTGATTCCAATGGGATGAGGTTCAACAAGGCCAAGTGCCAGGTCCTGCACTTTGGCCACAACAACCTCCTGCAGCGCTACAGGCTGGGCACAGAGTGGCTGGAGAGCAGCCAGGCAGAAAGGGACTTGGGGGTACTAATTGACAGGAAGCTGAACATAAGCCACCAGTGTGCCCAGGTGGCCAAGAAGGCCAATGGCATCCTGGCCTGGATCAGGAACAGTGTGGCCAGCAGGACCAGGAAAGTGATTCTGCCCCTGTACTCAGCACTGGTGAGGCCACACCTGGAGTACTGTGTCCAGTTCTGGGCCCCTCAGTTCAGGAAGGATATTGAGGTGCTGGAGCGGGTCCAGAGAAGAGCAACCAGGCTGGTGAAGGGACTTGAACACAAGTCCTATGAGGAGAGGCTGAGGGAGCTGGGGTTGTTTAGCCTGGAGAAGAGGAGGCTCAGGGGAGATCTCATCGCTCTCTACAAGTACCTGAAAGGAGGTTGTAGCCAGGTGGGGGTTGGTCTCTTCTCCCAGGCAACCAGCAGTAAGACAAGGGGGCATGGTCTTAAGCTCTGCCAGGGGAGGTTTAGGTTGGATGTTAGGAAGAAATTCTTTACAGAGAGGGTAATTAGGCGTTGAATGGGCTGTCCAGGGAAGTGGTGGATTCTCCGTCCCTGGAGGTATTTAAGAAGAGACTGGATGTGGCACTTAGTGCCATAGTCTAGTAACTGGAAGTAGCGGATCAAGGGTTGGACTTGATGATCTCAGAGGTCCCTTCCAACCCATATGATTCTATGATTCTATATCCATATATATGTGTCATTACCACTCTCATTCTGAAAGTAAGTGGTGTTAATCCCTATCAAGCAACATCCTGTCCAAGTGGCTTTGTACAACTTCTGCAACACCTTTGTTTCTCTTCAAGTTGACTATTCAAGAGAATAGTGACACAAAGTAGGCAAATGAGGATTGTCATACATGTAATGCAAAAAATACTTAGGGATTTGTAAGATTTAAGATGCTATCCACGAGTAGGAATCACATTTTTAAGTCGTCCAAAGTGTATCTAGTTTGTTTCATTTATTATACAGCTGAATACTTAGCCTGTGGACAGATGTTCAATTTGCAGACAGCTGTGTTAGTTTAAGATGTTACTATCCCCAGCTGTTTGCAGCCAGCATATTACTGAAGGCCCCTGTCCATATAGCTCTGCATGGCTTTACTTAGGTTTCTGAGGATAGCTAGGGCAAGGTCACTTGGGCTAGTTCAAACCATCTGCAGTAGCCATTGTTGTCAGGATGTGCCATGAACTATCACTCCTACGGTGTCTTCACTCTAGTGGCTGTAGCAGAGTAGTGGCTTCACCCTGGTGAACCCCAAGACTTCTGGGAGTGTCTTTGCTTGGCAGATCAAATCCTCCACAGAAAGGCATCTGTCCCCAGTCTCCTACACATAATCAGTTATAGACAGATTGTGAATAATCATCTCCTTTGTGGATCTTCAGTAGGGATGAGATCTTTGTTATATAGTCAGCAATTCAGGTATTGAAACAAAGTTATATCTAATACATATCTATAAATATCTAATGTCATTTCAGCTTTCTAGGCTATTGCAGTGTGGATATCTTTGATATCTTATGGTTAAGCTGATAGTAGACACCTATTTTTAGTAATCAGACTTTTCCCCTCTGTATTGAATAGCTCTCACTGATGGAAGGTAACTACCTTCTGTTTCGGAGGGCTACTAAAAATTTTATAGAACACAGTATGAATCCAGTGAGATAAAAATTCAAGGATTACTTTAGTGGTGTTTAATAATTTGAAATTCTGAATTCTTAGTGAGGAAGATTCTTAAGAGAGAGTAAAAAAGAATGTCTCTATATACATAATAAAATATTTCATTAGTCAAACCTTTTCCTAGAGGAAGTAAAAACTCTCTTGGTCTTTCTTGGTTAGAGTTCTGGAGATCTGTTTCTCATAATGTGATATTTAGGAGCAGCTATGAAATGTCATTATTAATGCTTGTATCATTCTAATTTTACAGACAAAAAGAAAAAAAAAATCTCAAAACTTGAATTGTTTTCTCAGTGCCTCCTACATGACTGAGAAAATTATGTGCCTGATGGCAGTGTGAAACAGAAGTACATAATTACAACAGAAGAATCTTGAGATTGTCATATAAAAGCAAATGGCCCCTAAGTTACTGGTGTACCCTTCTCATATGTGAGATGGGTCTGTTCTTTTGTGCAAAACTCTTTGCTTCTGGACACAGTGCTTGTTACCTTTACTCTCTGGTTTAGATGTGTAATGGTGCAATCCTTTAGTTGCACTGGAGTGTGCATCTAAAGCTGATGAAAGAAGAGGTGTAGATTTTCTAAATTTGTTGTCCACTGTTCTCTCTATACATGTTTTCACTACTTTAATATAATTCAGAAAACTGAGGGATAGTCTTTACCATTTCAAGCAAACAACTGAGTTTTAACTAAGTGATTCCACATGCTGGTTGAGAATGACTCTTTATATTAGTCTTTTGCTGGACTAAATCTACAAATCATGTTCATAAGACCTTTTCTTTCTGTTTTTGACCTATCACTTTAAATTCAATGTATCTATTTTAGCTGCAATAAAACAAATTGTCCCACAGTATGATGAAGACTACTTACTTTCAGTGCCAGAAAAGGGCATATGTCACAAGAAACAGTCTGCACACGTACTTCACTGTTGCTTATTTGACAGATGACCTTGTGAATCTCCACTGGGGGCTGAGGCTGCTTATGTCCATGTTTGGTTCAGGTTGTCTTGTTACTATTTTCTTCAACTAGGGCAAAGATACAAAGTTCCTCTAATTTTTGTCTCAACGCTTCTCAGCATCATCCAGAAAGAACAATTTAGTTTTTCAAGGGAGAAATCTGAGGCCAGAACTCTCACTTGCTGTACAGTAATTTTCAATGTTTTACAAACACCCAACATCCAGATATCTCAGGCTATACTAAAATGGGATGACACTCATGAGGTACAAAGAGACTAAGGACACTGCTGTATATGCCCATATCTGGCTATCCCTCTAAAATACCAGCAAGAAAAAAAAGGTTGTATTAATATGTATATAATCTGTGGGTCCACATGTTTCTCACTTCAACACATAATCATATAATATTATAATAAATGATAGTTACGTAGTCCACTACAGAGAAGTGAGCCACGTCTTCAAGACACATGTTCCAGTGTCCCTTCTGCTTTAGGCATCACGGGACTTTGGGGACTGAATAATTAAGTTCAGTGGACCAAGAAGAATATAATTGAATTTTCAATATAAAGCAACTGCAAATACTTGATATAAAAAGTTCTATGTGTTCTCCTTCCTTCTTCTTGTCCCTCTCTGCTCTCTGCCTACAGACTCCCAACACTTAAGAGTAAGTAAAAAAATACTTTTGAGTATTTATATGCAAATATATGACTTAAAATTAAATTAACTCAATAACTAAGACATTTTTATTTTGAGGGCATGTGCAATGCAAATAATAGAAAAATATAGCTCTTAATTCATTGTTTCATGTCACAGAGGTTTTATTATTTGTATGCCAATCGCACCTATAAACTGAAGATATATGTATATATTCATTTATGTGTGTGTGTCACTTATAAACTGAGGGCAACCAGATTAATGATGCTGTTTTTTCCCATTATAGTGAGTTCAAGTCTTTTGGAGGAAAAATATTCTTTTCAATATGCTGAGATGGCTTAAAAAAACTTTCCCAGAAGCTTGAGTTACATGGTATTTTTTGTAATTTTTAAGTAAACCCACATTTTCCACAATAATTTAGGATGCTTTTTCTATGATACTGTGTATATGGAGTTTCATACCGTGATGATAACATCAGAGACACATTCAGTGGCTGCTTAAAATTTCACCCCTACAGCAGATGAAAATCACGCATTTCACACAGTTGAAAGGGAGTTACAGAATCAGAGTGGGTTTCTCAGAGGGCCACTGACTGGACTAAAATACCTTCTTAAAAATTGCCTTCAAAGCAAGAATATATGACCCTTTCTTAATGCTTTGTACATTGTTGCTGAATTTTTATAATAGAGGTAGAAATTCATGCAGTTTTCTTTGTTTATTAGTGTTTACTCTGTTTCCATTTTATTGCATACTTGTGTCATGATTCAGCCCCTAGAAATAGCCATATTCTTCTAGGCTTCTAATGCTCTAACATCTTGGCTCTCACAGCAAACAAACTTATTTACTGCCAAGCTGCCCTACCTACAAAAATAATTTCTGAAGGTTTTGTGAGTTGGAGTTGCATTAATCTGAATGATATGCTCTCCTCAGCCTGTTTAGCATTATACCTCATTCAATAGACAGTTTAATGGATGATCCACAGCAGTACATACCAGTTTTGAGCTCTGGGAATTACTCTCCACAACCCAAGATTTGGGACTGGATTTGGTGGCTGAAATCCAAAAGCTTTTTCCTTTTTTTAAGTACCAAACATTGCCTCTTGCCAAGTGGGATCATTTTCCCATCTGTTGAAGGGTTTTCTGCCCTTGGTAACGATATTCAGTTTCTCTGGCTCCTTTATGCTCACACTAGTATAAAATAGAAGTAACAGAATTTAGCAGTAATGTGAGTAAGCAACCAAAGTCAAAGGCATCAGGGAATCAGACTATAGGTGTGAAGGACCAAAAGAAGGCCTGTCTGCATCTGGAGCAGCTAATGGATAACATCCATTGCCTCAATCTCCTTTTAATAAGTGATGTCTCATTTAAAAATGGTTGAGTTCTTTTCCTGTGATGCTTTCTGGACTAACAGACCAGCTGTCTTTGAAAGGTTGGGAGAGAAGCAGGCTATGATGGAAGGCTTTGAGATATCCCTAAGGACTCCTGAGTGCAAACCGCTAGTTTTCAGTGTGGAGTGTGCCAGGGACACAGAATGTTGTGTCCACTAATACTGTCCGAAGACAGTGCTGCAGCTTGGTAAGCCCTGCCCTTCCCAGAGCAACAATGTGAGCAAAAGGAGAACCAGCTGTGCATGGGGACAGCCTGGTGACAGCTGAGCTCGCCCAGGCCTCTGGCTGCCTCACAGGTGGATCGGCTCAGGACACCAGGCATATCAAGCTGACCTGCCAGGATTTGTTGAGCTGGTGAACTGAGTACTGAACTTGCCACAACTCAGTCCTGAGAAGACTATTTGATCTTGCATCCTTGGAGTTTATATCTCCCCAGTGGTAGAATATGCATAGAAAAGGGCTAATGTGTATAAATATGGATATACAAAGTAGAATATATATATATATATTAGTATGTGAAATGTACAGGCTCCAAAGAAATTACTCCAGTAGTTATTCCCCAATAACTGGAAAATGTATTTAAAAAATCATTTTGTGTGTCTATTTTTGTCACAACACATTTCAGAACAGCTGTCATAACACTTGGAATTTACTTCCAAAAATATATTTCAAAAAATCCTCTTTATCTGGCAGCAAAAGACTTAAAGCAGACACTACAGCGCACACAGTCATATTCCAAATGCACATGATAAAAAAAGCTTCTGGTTATTACTGGGTTAATCAGCACTCTTCTGGAAAGTACCAAAAATTGCATGTAACTGCTTCAAAAATCACAGGGATATTTTGAACATTTCCACTGGGTCAAAGCAAAAATAACTATACATCCTTTTTAGGTGATTATATTCAGGAGACTGGTCTTGCTAAAGTGACTTAACACATCCATTATTGCAATTATAATTTAGTGATAATTACTCTGTAGAATTCCAGTGTTCTATTACCACAAGTGAGAGCCTATGGAGAAAGCCAGAATCCAGCAGCTCCAGAGCCTTGGAACGAGTGCCTGTGATTTATAATTTCCAGACTTGTTACATTTAGTTTGTGAAAGGCTATACATGCATTGCGTAGGTTAAGAGCTCTCTCTTTGCTGATTTAAATGAAGTATTGTCATTGACATATCAGATCCAATATATCTAATTAACATGGAAAATATGTTTGACCTACACTGGTAATGATAGATGACTTCCTTACACAACTTATAAGCTGTACACACACTTGTAGGCATTAAGCCAAAACTTAAAAGCAATTTGTGTTTTATGGAAGTCTATTTAAGGTTCCCTTCAAATAGAACAAATCAAAACAAAAAACCAGAAAACAAACTAACCCCTCACACAATGCTCGTCTTCTGTAATCAGTATGTGACCAAATCCATTTTTGCAAACAGCATTCCTTCATAAACCATGATGACTGAACTTAAAGATAAGACCTAAATTTCAGTTTAGAAAATTTCACAACAGTGTAAAAGGCAAATGTGCCCTAATTTCCCAATAGTACTTTATTCTCTGTTTTCTAGTTCTCAGACGTGTCCCCATACAGGAAGGAGGGAAGCAAATATTAGCCACCTAGAAAACTAAGGAAATAACAACTGATAGAGAAGGGACGTGGAGAAGAACTGAGGCTCTTATGAGTCAATGTGAGGGTCGAAACTGCTTGATATTAGTGGAAAACTCTCAGTAAAATTCAAAGGGCTGTCAATTCAGGACAATATCTTCTACTTTACTCCACTTTATTTTGGTTCAGTTTATTGGAGGAAAATAAATAAATTAGCAGCAGGCTGTATACAACTCAACCCCAGCCAAATAGCGGACCAGGTCCTTGGCATTGCTCTCTAGTTAGCATGGGGAGATTTTTAAATAGTTTATCAAATCTGGTGGTGATTTGAAGAGCTGAGAGAAATCTCCGGATGGTACCAATGGACTAAGAGGCACAGCTGAGCGATAATTTTTCTTCTGCATTCAGCTGTTGACACACTGCTTTGAGGATGTAGCCATCAGTGCTCCAGAGACCATGATCAATGCAGGAGTTCAGACAGACCTGTAGCCTGTTTCAGGACTAAGAAGGCACAACCATGAGGTAACAAAACCTTCCTTCTTTACACATTTTGATCTCTGAGTGTGAGCATCAAGTCAGGAGAAGCATTTGTCCATTAGCAGGGGTAAAGACATGCATACTGTAGGGATATGATACTTCTTTAAGATATCTTTCTGGCTGTGACATCAGCCAGATTTTGAACTAAGGAAAGAGAGAAAATAGACCACATAAATATCTGTAATTGCTTTCACAAGGAAACAAATCAGCCAAAAATACTTGATTTTTCACTTTCTTTATTTTTCCAAGAGGAGCTAGGACCTAGCTGAATAGCTTCATTTTTCATCAGTGGCTCTAGGAAGGAGCTCGGGGGAGGAGAACATGCTTGTCAACCTGTCTCATGTAATCCGTGGCCTGGTTTTGCCTATACTAGAAATGACAAAGATTGGAAGTTACAGCTACTTCCTAGCTCTTGCAGGCACAGCTGCTTCTTGTTAGCAAGGCAAGAACAGCACAGGAGGAAGAGGAAGGACTCTTCCTATCATGACAGGGGCAGAGGTATACCATAACATTAAAAACATTAAAAAAGGACAGTTTGAAAGAGAAAGGAAAGAGCTACTGCTTTTAGTGATAGTTATACAAAATCTGTCTCTTTTCATCATGCCCTCATCTTCAACTCATGGGAGGATCTCGTTTGCTATCTTTATAAACTTTGGCCACCCCAAGTGTGATGTTGATGTTCTCACTGTGTTAAAAGATAGACTTGTCTGCACTGATAGAGAGATCTAAGACAGCTCTGCAATAGGCCTTGATTTCCAAAAAAATATTGAGCTACAACACTTAGAGGCCCTTCAGGTTATCCAAAAAAAACTAATAATTTTTTTTCAAATGTTGATGTGCCTTTGTTCAATGACAGATTTCTGGAAGCAAATGCTACAGAGTAAACTAATGAGCCATTTCTTGCAACACTTTCAGTTTGGGTTCAAACCGGAAAGCACAGATCCAAGTTCTACTGCCTTGGGGATATTTTTCAATGTGAGGTTTGGATCCAGCCCACGGTAAAGAGCCACTATACATGCGAGATTCTGAGATTGCTGTAGGTTTGGACTATATCCACTGTTAGAGTTCAGAAGGCTTTGTCTTGGTGTTTTGACATGGGCCCATCTCCATTTTAGTTTTGGAAACAAAAAGCCCCAAATACACATAGGAAAGAAAATCCCCTTGCAAATATGCAACTTGCCTATCATATGCAGAAACAATTTCAGGACCCTCAGTCCTCCCGGTAGTTACTCATGCACTGACACCCATTGTTTTCAGTGGACTCCATGTGTAAATAATTATGCACCTGGGAACAACCATTTGCAGGATCAGGCTGTTGTAAAATAATATGCTGATGAAAACTTAAAAGGTAGCTGTAACACTTGACTGGATTGGTGTAGACTGTTAGCAAAGAGGCTGTCTGGATGCAGGCTATTGTCACTCTCATTTTAAGAGGCAATTTTTAAACAATTACACATCTTTGCCCTTGATTTCCAGGGCATCTCCCGCTACCCTTTCTAGGAGGAGACAGCTTGCAAATGCATGTTAACAAATTCAAATGCTACAAATGAATTTTACAGTCCTCACTGCTAGTTATTTTCACCTCATGAATCCAGAAGTGTCTATGAATTTGAAGGATTGTTTTGGGGGGATGATCTCATCTCCCAGCTTTACATATTCTCTAGTTTCATTTTCCTCTGCAACTCATTCCATGCACTCAATAGCAAGCCAGAATTTCCAGAAAAGGGCAAACTACTATTGCTTTTCTTCCTTTTCCTTTATGTTTGCTGCTTGTGTTCATCATCTCGCTGTGGGGCAATAGTTTCTGTCCAGGGATAGTAGTTATTTTTTGGGGGTTTAATATTTTATGTACTTTTTATGTTCTCAAAAGCAAAGTTTTAATATTCCACAGATCAAATAAATCTCAGACTTTCAAAAATGATACAATGGAAGCTTCAGCTTCACAAGCACAGCTGTAAATGAGGCTTTAATTGCCTGATTAGAAAAAGGGATCAAAATGTCTGGCCAGTGAAAATGCAGTAAATTTTGAGAGGTCAGATCAATAGAGAGCATGTCTGTGTTCCACAGGGTATAGCACATAAGGCTAGGAAACATTCCCATGAAGCATACTGTATGTGATGTGTGACCAAACGTTTCCATTTTTATTGCAGAGAGTGAAAAGTGAACAATACTCTTACCTTTTGTTATTAAATTCTTTCTGTCTGAGTGTTTTACCATCTTTAGACTGATTTTTTTTGTATATTTTTTCCCAAAAATGAAAGAGAAATTTTTTAAATGGTGTGAGTTCTTTCAAACATTTTCTTTTTCTTTGTGAAGCTCAAGAAAACTTGGCAGATTTCAGAAACTGTTTCTGGAAGTTCACAACAATTGATGGACCAATTATAAAAGACCATAATGAGAGTGCAAAAAAACTCTCAAAACTTCCCTATAGCCCAAATTTCATATTCCTGTTCCAAAGCAGGAATGTCAGAGAGATTCTCAACAAGAGTTCATCAGGCCTTGTTTCACAGGAACAAAACAACATTTTTCCTCCCAAGAGCTTTTCTTGGAAAGAAACACAGTATTTTGTTAGTTTGAAAAAAAAACCCCAGAAGTAGGTCATAGGAAAACAGAAAAAAAACCCATGGAAAATTACAGCCTCAAATGGTTAAAGATTTACAAGTCTATAAGCAGCTGGCAAGAGGGTTAGATACTGGGTTATGTTAATGCAGTTTCAATAATAGGTGGTATTATTAGCTCAACTTGTAACTGGTATTCTTATGGGATGTCAAATATGGGATGTTACGGAAATATTTCATTATATAATAAATGAGTTTCTCTGAACTAAATCTCTCAACCTTTTGCAGCTGACTCATCAGTTGTTTCTGAAACATTGTGTCTTTGACATTGCTACAGTGACTGCCAAGAGCTGGATCAACCAGTGCCAGCTGTTACGGTATTTGTGATACAAATGTATTCCCAAAGGGTATTTACTTTATTTTAATTTTCACTATACCCCAGTTATGCGCTCGTTCAGGTTGACTGCTTTGTGCACTTGGGGGCAATGCAGTTCAGGAGGGTTTTGAAAAGAAGTGTCTCAAAAGTCAAGACAAAGAATTACATTAAGAAAACATTAGCTGGAAATTTTGTTGTGGCTTGTTACCTACATTTAATAATGATCCAAAAAAAAAAAAAAAGAAAGGCAAAGCCCCCCCAACCACTGCTGTAACAATAGTTTGGTTTAATTATAACACAGCAAAGATACACAACCTATTTTAACAATGATTTTACAAAAAATAGAGCATACGATAACATTCTGTATACTATTATTTTATGAAAAGCCTGTTCGTTAGTTTTCTCACTCAATTTAGAGCAGTTTGGAAAAGGATAGAAGAAATAGAAATCACAAGACCTATAGTATTTCTGAGCATTCTGTTAAAAACTATCAACATATAACTGGAATTATCTTAGAGGCCAACAACTCAGAGGCACGCAATTTTAATGACTGCCAGCCAAAAAAGGCAGAATAAACGACACGACATTTTGACTGTGCTGAATCAGTGAAAGAAGTAACACTTCATTTTACAATCAGTCTGTGGGATTCACTGTCAGAGAATGCCAAAACTTTACACAGGTTGAAAAAGAGAGCAGTTCATTCAGGAAAGGAAAGTCCAGCAAGGGCTAAGAAACATGAAAGTAAAAGCTGTACCTCAAAAACTCATTAAAGTCATCATCTAGGGAGAATGTTGTGTGAGAAATATCCCTATCATGGTTCTCCTGTCCTTATACAGGAACAGGGGGGGAGGGGGGAGTGCCCGTCTTCCCGTAACCACTGATTCAAGGTGGCATATAACACTTCTTAAGAGCCAAAGAAGCTCAATAGTTCATGACTGTGCTTGTGTAAAGAGAAGAGAGAGGGAAATCGTTGCACGTTGGCACTGTGGCTCAGTAATAAGGTCCCTGATGTGTTTCATGCTTATTCTTCCATCACATCAAAGTTTCTTGACTTTCTATGCAGTTATTCTTTCTATAGTACCAGTCCAAACACTCTAGTGATGGTAAATATTTCATTTACCTCCTTTCAGTTTGTACCTGTACCATCTTATTACAGTTCCTGGGGCCTACTTCTGTTGGTATTTTATTGCTAGCTGGGCTTCTGCTGCACGAGATATACACAGACCACATCAATGAAGAACAAAATGTTACTTACAAGTGGGAATTACTACTCTAGCTGTAGTAACACTTCTGTTGTTCTTCAAAGCATGCTATGAATTTTTTACCGTACCTATATATGATCAGAAGTTGATTTTTCCTTAAAATTCCCTGCATCTCAGAAAAGCCAGCAAGGTGTAAATTAAATCCTACAAAAGGAAAATGAGAGGAGATTCACAGATGGGTCTGCACTGGCATTTTTCACAGACTGCAATGTGCTATGCAGCTCTCAACTAGGGCTCCTTGCTTCATTTTTTCCCATTCCTTCCACATGCTGTTTACCTGGCTCCCATGCCCACACAAGCCATATTCAAATAAAAATCAAGGGCACAGCACTGAAGAACAACTGCTATTTTCTTTTACTGTCTGATTACAGTTTAGCTACTACTGTATACCGTTTTCTGCCAGTCCTGAACAAATAGATCCAATCAACAATATTCATTCTACACGTTGCCTAGTTGGCCATGTCTTTGGTGAAAATAACTGACCCTGTATTTCTGAGAGATGTTATTTTCCCTAATAACTATCCCATTTGTCAGGTAGCTAGGGAATTAAAATTGACATGGTTTATTTCCCTGGAAATAAGTAATGGTTTATAAGCAAAGATTAGAGGATATTATTTAAAACTTCAAATCCACTTTTTCTTCAGTCCTTTCCAAATCTTGATGGCTATTACGATCTTGGTGTTTAAATGTGTTTTATATAGTCTCCTCACACTTCCAAGTAGCTCTGTTGCATTTTTGTGACTGAGTTTTGCCATTCATTGCTTGAAGTAGGTAAGAACTGTGCATTCCTTCAAAAAGAGGAGTATCCCCAAAGGCTTACTTCAAGTTCTGTTTTGAATTTAAAGTCAAAGTTTAAAATCTGATTATTGCATCTTCTTTTTAAATGTGCTTTTAAGTCTGTTCACATGTGGGAAATGTTTTCGGTTAGAAAAACATAGTTAATATATTTATTCCTATAAACTGAATATGTGACACGTGGTACAAGAAACCTTCATATGTATGAAAGCTATCCATATGAATTTTATTGCTCCTGCTCCTAATGTGAGTCTGCTGCTGATGTGGCTAAATACAATTTGGCCTATCACTTAGCAACAGGCAAGGATTTATGAATGCATAGCCCTTCCTGTAGGCTCATAGAACACCCTTCTTTTAACCACTGATGTTCACTTCAGGAACATGCTTTACTTATTTTTGTTGTTAGTAGTGGGGTTTTTTTCCTCTGGGTCCCTCGTGTCAGTTCATTAAAGGGTCTGTTACTGTACAGTATGTGGTATGGGCCAAATTCTTTCCTCATTTTAGAAATTGCAAACTTCGTTTAATTCCTTGAGGTATATGGAGTGGCTTCAAGCTTATGGCAGTAAAAGGAAGATGAGAATTCTGCCTTTGATGCTCATCTGTTCTGTGTGAACTCCCTTAACTTACAGAAAAAGTCTTAAATGAACATTCAGGTAGTTGAATGCTATTGACCCCGATAAGAAAGATTATTTTTATTGTTGTTATTGTCATTGTTATATTCTTCTTATTATTTGAGAGTTAAATAGAGTTAAACTGAGGAAACCATGGTCATGTGGCCCCTTTTGGGCCACTGACTTTGGAAAACGTGGTAAGTGGATTAAGACAGAGTAAGCAAGGGGAGTGCTAGGATTAGTGCGAGGGAGAAGTCAAGGTCAGGTCTGTTTTCATGAGTTCATCTTGGTTCCCTCAGTCATCCTCACTGTGGGTGGTAACTGTGAGTTCCCCAGTGTTTATAGTTGAAGTCATCTTTAGACAGGTGGACTTACTTTGAGTCCTGCCAATTTCATATTTATTTTCCTTGAATTCCACAGTACTCCAAATCATCCTGTTGTTGCTTTATGAAGAAAGATACCAGAAACCTCCCTTTCCAATATCTTTTTTTGAGATTTCCTGTATTTAAAAGGTGTTGCATATTGACTCATGGATGATTTATGAAAAACCCACAAAAACAAATAAACAAATAAACAAACAAACAAAGAAACACAAACACAAAAACTCCCCAGCAAACCCAAAGAGTTTGACTTGTCTAAGTAGGGTAGTGCTCATAGGGAATCAAATCCCTCAAACAAGATGATCATTCACTATCTAGATAGTGATTGTAGTCTGCATTTCATGGTGCATTGCAATGGCATCTTTAGCTGGATTAGGTGAGACTTCCCAACCCAAAATGTGAAGAATGTGGTTCTGCACGACCACTTAAGCACGTCCATGATTCATTGGTACCGATAAACTACCTGCAAAACAACTCCCAATTGCTTTAACTACGTGCAGAAGACCATCCCACGTGACCATTTCTTCAGCTGCAATTTCTACCATGTCTCCAGCCTGTCCATGGTCTCCCATTAGCCTGTTCATACCTCTGTGGGGGAAGCCCTGGCCCAAGCAATTACTAAGTGCACCGGGAGAGCACACAGGCACAAACTTCATACCCAGCTGTACCACATCTAGAACTACAGGGCAAACTTGAATTCAATCCTTCTGTCACATTTATAACTTGAATTTCAAAGCCCTTGCCACACCAGAAAGAAACTGCTTATTACAAGATCCCTGGTAGTTTCTTAGGGCTGCATTATGGCTTCTCTGATAGGGTTTGTGTAGACAAAAGAAATGCTGAGCTGCTCTGCAAGGGACTGTTTTGATACAGATGAGAATTTTAGCTGTCTTTGTATTAAAATTTGGAGACGTCTCCTACACATTCTTCTCACTGCCTAGGAGACAGGCAAAGAGAAAGGTAGCTAAGCTTTAGAGTAGAATAAAGACAATAAAAAAAGAAAAGCAGAGATTAGAAAATAGCAGAAACACCATTTGAGAGAAAATGAAAACAGTTGCTACATGACTTGAAGGCATTTCAGCTTCTCAACTGGTTGCATGCGTAGACAGCTTTGACACAAATATTTGCATGCTTAGATTTATAACAAAATGTCACCCACAAGGGTGACATGCATTATTGTAGACTCAGGGACTGAAGTAACCAAGCCAAAATAGCAGAAATAACAAAGCATTCTGGGAGCATATGAGGAGCACATGTGCACAGCTGGGCTTACCCTCTTTCACACATATACACAAACACACTTACGTGTAATTCAAGTGTATGTGTCCTGCCATCCTTCCCAAGCACCTCCCACCTTAAATGAGATATACATATATATGCATGCATGGATACAGATATAAGTACTCATGCACTGACTGTACATGTATTTCCCCTTGTTCTATGTCTAGCAGTGGTATACTTCCCAAAATGTATCCCTCTTGGACCTGTAACACTTACAGTGTGGCAGGGACAGCAATGGCCACCAGTATTCAGCCACAGCTGCGCGTAGTTCCTCTTTCACCAAACAGTACCCAAGGGAGAGCAGTGCTGCCACGCTTTTTTGTCTTCAAGTATGAAAAAAACCCCTACTTGTGTTGGCGGTGGGGTTAACCATCAGCTGGGAAATTTGGAACAGCATGTATAATTTAATGAAATTCAAAATAATTTAAACCCCCAAAACATGCAGGATGGAAAGCGTCTTTCTATATTGGATGTGTGGGTGATATATGGCTTCCAACATATAAGTGACTGTGTGTCTGCAGGGTGAGGAGCGCTTGGAAAAGCTGGTGCTGGGTTGGAGATGGGCCAGGCACCCGGTGCCCCGCCATGGCGTGAGGGAGTGTTTGTGTCTGGGAGCTTGGCATGCCCCACGGAGAAGGCTGTGCCAGACGCAAAGCAAAGCTCCAGGTTCAGCTTCCCCAGCCACTGAGCTTTCTAAATCTGGAGTTTTGTTTCGCGGCTGCCTCCTGTAACAATGGGGAGATTATCTGCTGTGGCTTATGAATGTTTTTGTATGACACAAAAAAGGATTGGTAATTCTATAGGTTGTTTCTGTTTCTCTTTTTGTTCTGGTTTTTTGGCCTCTTCTCTTGCTTCATTTTTTTTTTTTTGGTTGGTTGGTTTGTTTTGATTTATTTATGTCTATCTCTCCTTTTTTCCCTTCATGCCTTTTCATTTTCTTTTCTTTTCTTTTCTTTTCTTTTCTTTTCTTTTCTTTTCTTTTCTTTTCTTTTCTTTTCTTTTCTTTTCTTTTCTTTTCTTTTCTTTTCTTTTCTTTTCTTTTCTTTTCTTTTCTTTTCTTTTCTTTTCTTTTCTTTTCTTTTCCTTTGCCCTGCTACTGTAAGGGTTGAAATGAGTGAGACTCCTAATACTTAAGTATTAAATTTGAGGTCATTTAGTAAAATATTTGCTGAGCCTCAAAGTCTGGTCTATTTAAAAATTTCTCTATCATGACAAGAACTTAAAGCACAGATGTCACTATGCTATTTATTAAACTTGTTCTTGCAAAATTTAAGATCAATATTAACATAAGTGATCTACAGCCTTAGCTTGACTAGCAATTTATTTAATGAAAAATTACCTTAAAAGAAAGTTGGGTTGATTTAATCTTACATTGCTTAAATCATCTGCCATGTCCATATTTACTCCAAGCTTGTCCCCACAGCCTCCTTTTATGGCTAACACAGTGAAATGCACACACTCTTCCTGAAATTTATTTGGCTGATTTTAGACTAAGAAAATGCACCCTAGAAGATCTGGACTATTGCCTAACTTGCTCCAAGATGACTCTTTCTCCCAGGTATTACAGCTGCACCAATCAGGAATTGAAGGACACCAGTAGTTTGAAATCCATCAGTAGTTAAAAATAAGTTGTAAAATAGAATTCAAAGATCTGGATTGATCTGATTGCCCTCTTGTAGTTTGATTATTTAACACTTGCTGACAATAAATTCTAAATTGTCTTTTTGAGGTCCAACATCAGCTACAGAAAAAAATCATCTTTCTTCTAAGTACTTCATGCAGTAAAATATATTTTGATCCATTATGCTCACTGAAAAAAACCCCCAACCTATCAAGCATCAGTTTCCTGTTATTCACTTGCTTCTTAAAAATCTTAGTTGAATAAATGTTTACATTCATTTATTTTGTATTTGTAGATGCTTTTCTAGCTAACTTTTAACTCTTGGTAGAACAAACTCCTGAAATCTCTCACTGAAAACAAGGTGGGTTTCATAAAGTGGTGTGATCATCAGTAGGAATTTCTAACCAGCAGTTTGACTGACCATTCATTTTCCATTTTGCTGAACATTCTTGTTGTTTTTTTCCTAAAATTTTTCTTGAATGGGGTTTTCATACAGATAAAATCCATACTTTTTTTGTCAAGTTTACGAAGCCACCTCTTAGGGAAGACATGGAAATCAACCAAATAACTCACTAAAGAAAAAAAAAGATTTAAACTCAAATGCTCCAACATACACATATGCATAAGGAAACCTCTGCTCATGACTGGAATTGAGAACTGTTCCTTTTGGTTCTTATGATAGTTTAAAACTGTTAAAATTCCTTTCAAGCTCCAAAAAGTGCTGTCTTTTCCCAAGTGTGTCACAAATGATCTTTTCTATAGCCCCGTATTTGGCCACACCAGATTCGTCGTACCTCCTGTTCGATAGTGTCAGTCAAGCTGTAACAACAGAATGAGACCATGCTGTCACATGGTGACACTCACTGCGGAACAGCCAGCCTGCTGTCACAGACACCTCAGGTGACAATCATGGCTGTGGAGTAGGATGCAGGCAAGTAGAGCATCTGGCTCACTGTCTCTGAGGGGGAAATTTAATGTCCTTCAGCACCACCCCTATATAAGATGTTAAAGATGCCCTGATTATAAGAGCTGGTTGAAAATTTTCCAGTGGAACACTTCTCTGTTGGAACATGCTGATTTTACAGAATTGAAACATTTCACAGGAACATGTTGATTCCATTGAAAGTTTCAATGGAAAGCAGGCAGGCAGGCAGGCTGTCCAGGAAGCCTGTGCTCCTGGTCTTGTGCCAGCCTGGGCTCCCCTGGCTCCCCGCTTCCCAGAGAGCTGCTCCTCCAGCTTTCTGATACCCTGACCAGGCCTCTACCTTCGGAGTGGGGTGGCTCAGGGGGGAGGGAAATATGAAGTGGTGAGGGGCAGGCTCCCTTCATAGCACATCTTTGAAAGTTTTGTTTCCTTTACTAAAGTATGAGTTCTTCAGGAAAATTCACAATCAATTCTTTCCACAGAGAAGAGAAAATCTATTTTCTAGGCTGATCTACCAGCAAGGTGATACTGACAGCATTTGCTTGCACTTCACATATTTACAAATATATAATCCTAGGTGGAAAGTATTCATTATATTCACACTGAAATAATGATGCAGTTGTCAGTGCCTGAAGCATTTATTCCCTATGATAAGCACCAAAAAAAGGACATGTTCACTGTGCAGACTGTCATCATGATGAAATCAATTCACATTTTTATCTCTGGAATATATATTCAGGGTTGTCTCAGAGGAAATATACCAAACAAAAGGGATATCTGTCTGTCTCTCTCACTTCATTTATTTATTTATTATCTATTTATTTTCAAATTTGCTCAGATGAGAATAACTAACCTCATTTTTTCTCATCCAGTCTAGAAAAACATATTTAGGGAAAAAGAAAAAAGAAAATTAGTTAGAAGTGTCTTTTAAACATTGTAATACACACCATAGGAATTTCTAAGCCCAGCTGAAGAAACTATTTATATCTTTTGGTTAATATGTCTGCTGACTTGAGCTTAGTTATTATAGTCAGAACTTGAGCTTAGAATTCTGTTTTGGGGCATGTATGATATGACAGACACCTGCAGAAATCAATTGTCTCATTACTGTTCATAGATATCTTAGACTGTGTCTTCATGTGGGTTCTATTGGCATGCGTAAGCTAATTGTCTCATTAAGTTCAGTCAGTAAAACTACTAACATGTAACTAATAATTTCTAAAGTATTTTGGGTGATTTGACTTAAACAAACAAAAATGTCCCAATGTTTGTTCTGCATTTTACCACCTCTGGAGGAATATACAAGCTATGAGTGTTTATGTGCACATGCTTACAAGTTTTGACTTGCACTGAAGTGTGACACTGCTGATCATTTCTGTGCTATTTCCTCAAATTTGGTAGGTGGCACACTTACAGTACATCCAATCAGTGAATCAATAAATAGTGAAGCCTGCATATTAAAAAAAGTTTAACAAATAAGTGCTCATAATGAAAGTCAGTGTTGTGGGCTTTTTCTCCATGGCTTCACTGGCAGTCGTGCTTTTGATCTGGGAACTGTTAGGAGCCATTGCACCACAGATGAAAGGAGTTAGAAAATTCCATATCATAATGCAGTTAGATCAGTAATTCATGGAGCAGGTAATTCACAATGACTTGCCAGTCCTTTGATTGCACACGGTTTATGACTATTAGCAGTTTCCCCTTTCAAATTTGTATGCTTCCATACTTCCTTTCTGACCTCTTTTTCATCATTTATAGTCCAATTTGGTAGTGAAAAAACATAACTGGTGCTCAAGTGCATGGCTGTCATTCAAACCTCAATGCGTTAGTGAGCAGTTTGACATTTGTGACTATGAAAAAAAAACATTAAGCAGGTGTATAGAACACTAACCAGGTCCCTCAAACAATGCTTTATGGGATTCACAACTTGCCTCTAGGCTATAAACCTGATTCAGCCTGTGTTTTCAAGGTAGATTTAATCTTGATATTTACACTCCAAATGTATCTTGCATTAGAACATAATTGCAATATAAATGGACACAAACACATTTCAAATGGAAGATCACGGGAAGAGAAGTTTTACTGTAGGGGCTTTGGAATGATATGTCTTCTTTGAGGTTTAACAATTATCTGTCCTCAGTTTGTAAAATCAAGTGCTGCATCCTCAGCTTCAGAAAACTGGTTTACTCAGAGGGGTCCTGGCTCTAACAGTTTCTTGCTACTTTTCTGAGGCAGTAAGGTCCAAATTAAAAGAAACACAAAAAATGTTTTTAATCACTTTTAACATAGTCATCTGCTGTACAGGTGTGCACATATCACATTTTATTTCAGTTATACTTACCAGGTTTCTGGGAACTGATGTTGCGGCTTTACAAAGGTAGGGAGATTTCTACAAGTTGGATGAATAACATCAGGTAAATGTGTTAAAATAAGTTACTGTTTTGTTTCTAAAGGACTAATATAATGTTGAAGTTGCTGAAAAAGGGCCCCTGAAAAGAATATTGCAAACATTTGAGTGGTCAAGGAGGAATAAGAACTGTGAATATGAGAACTAAACAGTTCTGTGAGGTGCTCAATTAAAATAATATTTTTCTATATATAAGCAAAAAAACTACGCACAAAGTCCTCCCCTGATATCCCTCCCAGCTTCCAGTAGGTAGTGGGTTAGGGACTTCCTTTTCACCAGAGGCCATCCGGATCACCGTGCTTAATAGCCATTGAGAGACATATCCTTCATGAATTAGTCTAATCTCCTTTTGAACCCTGGTATACTTTTGGCTTCTGCAGCATCCTGTGGTAATGAGTTCCATGATTTAATTGTACATTGTAATGAAAAGTGCTTCCTTTTGTTTGCCTGAAAATTGCTGCTCAGAGTTGTTAGTGGGGGCACTCGCCTACTCTCTCTGCTCACTTTTGTTTAGAAGATAGAGCTGGTTAGTCTGTTCACAGTCTTACCCATGATTTTGTTTCTTATGATGGCAAAATCCATAGCCACTAAGAGGTAGAGAACAACATTTTGAGATTGCTCCAGTACTGATGGATTTAATGTATGAATAGCAAAATATACAGGTAATTCAGTTGTTAATACTTAATTTTGATATTATGCCTGGGGTTAGTATGACATTTGTGAATAAGAAAGCAGGAGTAACATAGGAAGGCGCTGATAAATGTTTTCAACACATGTGCAAACACATGTGTACATATATTGTTAGACTGTTCCTCAAGTGGTGTGTGCTCATGCCCTTTGTGCAGCGTTTTCTGTGGAGACGAAGAGAGATTTTGTGGGCAAAATGTGGCAAGTGCATGGAAAGTGTGGAAAAGACCACACAGAAAAAACTGTCTGGAAAGTGAGAACTGGCAGCAGCTTGTGAGCAATAACAGCAAGAACAAAGTGGACATTTGCTTCCTTGCCACCTTCTCATTTGCTTTGGATAGGGTTGCTAGGTGGTGTCCATGCCCTTCATGAAATGGCTGACACAAGGACGATCTCACATAAGTAACTGAAAATGTGAGATAACTTACATATTTTCGTGCTTTTGTGATGATACAAATTTAGTTTTGCCCTTTTTGTTTCTGGGAAAAGATGAGAAAAGTTTTTGTTCAAGCCTTTTTGGGAAAAAAGGTGTGTTGTTTTAGGATTGCAGCATATTTTTTAGGTCCAGGTGAAGACTTCCTCGAGTTTACAGTTTTCTTCCTTTATTAATACAAAAAATTAACAGGACGGAAAAAAATATACAACAAAATATATTGAATTTAAAATTCAAAGAAATTAAACCATAAAATATTTATATATTTTTCTGGAATCAGTTTAAAAAGAAGCATGTGACCTTTCTTAAACAGGGCAGTTAGACAGTTTTTTTGATAAATTACACACAGAGTAGTTTTTTTCCTAATATAACTTTTTTTTTGAAATGTAAATGATTTAATCAGAATAATTTATACTAAAGAATTTTCTCCTTCCCCACCCACCCGTTTTCCCCCCCGTTGTTATATTCCCTTCTGCATTTTGTTCTTTGTTTTGTCTCTAAGTACCACTCATTTTTGCTCGCAGGCCTACAAAAAATTCAGCCTTCACTCTTGCTCCGCCCATGTCAAAGCCTTGTTGCACAAGCTGGATGTAGCTCACTAGGTACGGAACAAAACAAGCCCCAGCTTTTTCTAACTTGAGAGGAAAATAACCCCATTTGTTTTATTCTTTTTTTTTTTATCTTCTTACCTGATTTCCTGTTTAAGAGGGCATGACCACAGTGACTGTTATTGCTAGAAGACCTTCAATTTATCTTCTCTTCAAAGCAAATAATATTTGTTTTGTTAATATTTATACATTTCCTAGCATAGCAAGGCCCTAGTCCTTACTAATGTTTGAGGCAATTCTGCAGAAGAGTCAGAGGATGAGTAATTTTGGGGACACCTTAGTGCTTTAGGCGTCACTCTACATTAAACCAGTTTTGGGGGACTGAGGGTGGTGGGTCAGAACTGGAACAGCTGAGTAATGAGCTGCACAGAGAGCTCATTAGACCTCTGCTTTGGGCTTCTTTTCTGTCCAAATTAACTCTTTTAGGCAGTGAAATGTCTGATAAATTCCAGCTATCTAAAGGGCCACAGATTACTGACACAGCATAGTGAAAATCTGTCTCTGGGTAAGAAAGAGATCATCTTCAAGACATAAACAAGTGACATTGTATTTAATCCACTTACTATTTATATTATTTTCTTGGATATTTTCTGGATTGTCTTCTAACAGAAAGGAAAGATGGGGTTTTCAATGAATTATACTAAATTAAAATCAAATTTTTATAGCCTCACGGACAGGAAAAGAAACAAATAAGAAACTAAGAACTTCTGTATTCTTCTTCTTCCTTCTAGCTTATTCTCCAGCTTTGAATGGTCTTGCAGATTTGATGATAAACATACTGACAAAAGTCTTGGAATCTGAGTCTACAATTTTAGATGTGAGACAGAGCAGAATCTTCTAAAAACGAAATAAAATTTGAGAGCTGATGCTATTAGGAATTTAATTTATAAAGCTGTTGCTTTTAAGACTTCAACTTAAAAAACTCACAATGTTTCAGCAAAGCAGTTGATTTGAGCTTTTAGTACGAAGACTAGCAAAATGACTGTTATAAAATGAGAACTTGAAACAAAATGTAAGCAGTGTCTTTTTTCCTAGGTATAGGAAACTTTCACTTTTACAAAGCAACTGTATACTCTTGGAAAAAAAATGCCATGTAGCTTAGGAAGTTTAAAGAACAACATTTCATAAACCTACATTTATTTCACTTATTTTTTTTGTTTTTAAGGGTAAAGAAACCCAGAAGGACTAGTCTTCTTTTCAGATTTGGCTGTTCCTTGCAGGTGTTTGGGTTTTAAAATGTTTGGGCAGAACACCAATAATTTGGTTTACAGATTACAGTGTTGTCCAGTTTCCTGCAATGTGGAACAATGACATTACAAGCAGCCATGTCTGCTATGAATCTTTTCTGATTTTTTTTTTAATTTTATTTTGTTTTGTTTTGGGTTTTTTTGTGCTTTTTTTTATTTGTTTGTTTGGGGTTTTTGTTGGGTTTTTTTGGTCTTTTTAGACTGTATGTGTCTTCAGAAAACATCTAAGTGTGTCTTGGCCAGTTACCTTAGCTGTTTACCCAAGTAGCTACAGGACATCTGTTTCAAGATTGGTTACAGGCACATCACATTTCACCTTCCTGAAGGGGAAAAGGACAGGAAACTTAATTTTGAAGTTCAGCATTGCCAAAGCTTTCTGATTTCCATAAAGATGCCAGAGAGTGACATCATATCTACCGTGTGTCCCTTTGCTTTATGGCTGGAACTTCATTGCGTGGTGCAAAAGTTGCAGGAGAACGACTGATCTTGACTTTTACCAGTGCTGTACTAAGCAAAAGTAACAAATGGTGTTATTGCTGAAGCCTGTGAAACAATATTTGTAGTCATGGTTGTAGCTGGAGCCAAAGACAGAGGCACTGAACCAGAACCTACATAGAACCCAAATCTTGCCAAGGTCACATGTTATTTATTTGTTTTAACTTGACTAAGTAGGTTTTTGATCATGTAACCATGGCCTCTGTTCATAACAGTCCTGTGGGTTTGCATGAAAACAACTCTTCAGTGTTTTTAAATACGATTTCAATTAAATATTATTATTCAGAACAAATGTTTTCACCTACCACATCATGTAACTGCAATCTGTGCTTTTGCTTTCAACTCTGTTATAGTGAACACAGGTTAAATGACCACATAAAATAATTAACAGTGGCCTTGTGTAAAAACAAATACATTCAGAAATAAGACTGAAAAAACCCTAATCTCTAGTGCACCTAACCAAAACAGCATTCTGTTGGCCAAATCCTAAAATACTGGCTTTTGGACCATGACTGTAACAAGCTTCCTTAGAATTGAATGCAGGCCACTTGCTGCAGGGATGCTTTCTCAACTGAATGGTGTATGTTGGAAGTGATTATTAGTGTTTTTAATTATAACATGGCAAGTACTGTAGCAAGTAGATACATTTTTCTTTTTCAGTTCCACTTCTCAGCCACTCAGTCAGTATAAAGATGTGGTTGTGTTCTGCTCAACACCTGACACATGCTTCTCAGAAATGGCTCTATTTCAAATGTAAGTGAAGTGATCCTGATCCTTGCACAGAGGGCCTAATGTACGAAATTACTGAACCCTCATGTTTTTGACAGAAGTCAAGGTGAGTTGTTGTTTAAAAACCCTTTCCGGACATTTCTGTCTTATAGTGGTGGTTTTTGGGGGAAAGAAAGGGCTACCTGGTACATATATGTTATCACATTTTTATTCTTTATGGTAAATCACAGTGAAACTCCTAATGAAAAAAATAACTTGTAAAATAACACTTTTGCTAAGCACTGTAAGTCTTCCCAGCTTTACAAGAAAAGCTGCCTTGAAACATCTTTTTAATAACTTTAGGAAATATTATGTTACAAATGTTACAAACATATTAAAAGGCACACTAAATGTTATGTCAAAGTTAAGGGTCTGACTTTTTTATCCTTAAAACTACAGACGTTTTAACCAACCTGCGTTCATAAAAGAAATGCTGATAGACCCTTAACTCTTGTGAATCCAGTGATTACCGGCATAAAGAAAGAACACATTCTGAAATACATTACAATAAAGCTACATACAACATAGTTTATAGATTTATAAGTTTTAGATTAAGTCATGATAGTTTCTGTGTTTATCAACGGCATTAAAAAAACCCCCCAACAAACCAGTAAGCAAACCTGGAATACCACAAACCAATCAATAAAGTTTAAAAGCTCCAGTGAATCTAACCTATAACAGGTCCTTGTTTGGAGAACATGCTCAAGAAACACATGTGCCTTTAAGAGGTCTTGAAAGAATTTACACCCATGGACCATTACCATTTCCAAACACCCTGCAGCTTTACCAGCCCAACATGTGCTGACTGTATATCACCATGACCCTTTCACTAAAGCTCTTTTGACTGGAGTGCTTTTAATACCCACTTTCTCAGCTGAGCTCAGGAGTGATTTGTTTTACATGCCACATTAATCCTTTCCACATTTTCTGGATGAGGCAACCACAATTCCACTTGTGAGGTGTTTCTAAAACATAGTTATAGGAATAAAGCAGCGGGGTCCCAGACTTGACAACTTCCCTTCAGGCGGCTGACAAAGTGGGCTATCGTGGCTGGTGTTGGAGCTTGCAGTTGTGCCCGGCAGCAAGGGTGGCCTGCTCTCCATGGTTAGTCAGAGGCCCAATTATTGTTGGCAATTCAGCCACAATTAAAACCCTGTAGGGATCTTCGTAGATTTAAGGTCCAATGAATGCTGATGCAGATTAATAAAATCCAGCTCGTCTTTTATAAGCTTAAGATGAAATGCAACAGAGAGAAACAGAACTGAAAGTATAAATCGCAGCTCCGTAAAACCCAAGAAGTTTATGCCTCACACCTACATGATTGGAGGAAAAGAGCTTTTTATAAATGGGCAATTAGTGTTCAGTGTACTGGGTTTTATTACGTGGTAATTTTACAGTTTTCACTTTAAAGACACCCAAAAAGAGAAAAATCAAAGGCCAAATGAATTTCTGTTGTATGCATTTATGAGCTTTCTGCATTTATAATGTTAGCTCAACGTTACTAATGTAGGGTTTTGAAAATTTAGTGTTGTCAACAAGGCTAACAGAGTGGACCAACCAATTATAAAACTGTTTTTACATGTCAGCGCTGTGCACATTTTATTAACAAGTTAGTATTATACTCCATTTTTTATGTGTTAAATCGCAATGTACATGTAACTGGATGACAAAAATTATGTTTCTATGCAATTTAATTTATTGCTCTTCCCCCATAAATTTTACTTGCAAGTTCAATGGTCTGAGCTAAACTATAAATTAGAGTGAGGTGAGTGTTATATATAACTTGATTTACTCTGGTAATTTCTGAATGAAGTATCTGAATCCACATGCCTGTCTACAATTGTCTTTACAGCAAGCTGTAGAACAGAATAAAAAAAGCAGTGGCTAATCAAGAGTTTTCTGTTAAAGGCTTTTATGCTCATACACCAGGCTGTTTCACAAAGCTTCAAACAACAAAAGTAGCTTCATGAGTCATTCATGCCATGCAGTAGGTGTGACCAGATGGTGCGATTTCAATCTTTCAGACTATTTCTTCCTTTTTTCTTTTATTTAAGCATGCAAGTAGATATTAATTCCTGGGACAACATACTAATTTTTTTTATTTGTGTGTCTGTATATACAGTTGTGTGTGAAGGGAGCTGTGTTATCAGAAGGTGAGATTGCTATTTGCTTTGATCTTGTATTAAAATCTGTTCTTCAAGTGGAATTGTCGCTTGTAATCCCAGTTTTAGTGATGAGCTGAGACTCTTGAACAAGGGAATTACTTGCATGCTGTTTGATTTTCTCTGTTCCAGTACTTATTTATATGTGTAAGTAAACCAAGTTATACTTAGAATATAACCAGAGGCCATATATCTGATTTCCCTCATCTGCCAAGACACCTGCAACTGCTCTGCAGGGGGACAACAAAGATGTCTACACAAATTCTCCTTCTTTAATTTGCAATGAGATATTTATTGATCTGACTTTTAAGATATGCTAATTCCCTGCAGCTGTGAGCTGGGGACACCCAGCATTTTTACGTGTCTCAGGTTTTTGGCATGACTGCTCTCCTGGGCATCACGTAGAACCTCTCTGCCAGCTTCACCAGCTGTACATAAAGACCTTGTTGACTCTACTTTTTCAGTGTTTTTTTCTTTTCTGACTGTATTAAGGAGAAGAGCTCAGTAGCACAGGAACATCAGCCCGTCTTCTTCACATTTTCTTCTTGAGATTTTGTTACAAGTATAGAAGCTCTGACCCTGAACTTACTCTTCCCACTTTCTCTGATTTGCTATTTCAAAAACTTCCTGAAGCACGTGTGCAAGGAGAGGTACAGCTGAGCCACTGTCTGTTGCCAGTAGGACACAGAGAGCAATGTGAAGTATCCAAGAAACAAGTTTTGCTGTCATTGAAGAGGTACTACATCTAGCGAAGAAGAGAGAATACACCACTTATGACACTACCCACCACCATTCCCCAAGCACACGAACGATGTTGCAGTATCACATGTGACCCAAGTGTGGACATTCACTTCACCAGGGCAAAGCTGCCATGTTGTATTAAAAGCCCAGGAGCACTCTGAGTCATTCTACCTTGTGTCTGAAGCTCCTCCTAACGCTCTGCATTTGAGGGAGACTGCACGGGTAGCAGTAGTCTGCACACCAAAAGGAAAAAAGGCCACCTTTCATGAAATAACCAGCCAGCTGGATATTGTCAGCCATGCAGCAACCCCATTTCATAGAATCATAGAATAGTAGAAAAATAGAATCATGGAATTATAGCATGGTTTGAGTTGTAAGGGGACTTAAAAATCACCTAGTTCCAAGCCACCTGCTGTTGGCAGAGACACATTTCACTAGACCAGGTTGCTCAGAGCCCAGTCCAACCTGGCCTTGAACATTTGAGGGATGTGGCACCTACCGCTTCTCTGGGAAACCTGTTACAGTGTCTCATCACTCTCACAGGAAAGATTTTTTTTCTAATATCTAATCTAACCCTACTCTCTTTCAGTTTGAAGCCATTCCCACTTGTCCTGTCACTACGTGCTCTTGCAAATAGCCTCTCTTCATCTTTCTTGTAGGCTCCCTTTAGTTACTGGAAGGCCGCAATTAGGTGGCCCCTAAGCCTTCTCTTTTCCAGGCTGAACAAATCCAGATCTCCCAGCCTTTCTTCACAGGAGAGATGCTTCATCCCTCTAATCATGTTAGTGGCCCTAAATTTCCTGAAGGGTAACCTCTATGACTCTCTAAAAACTCCACTCTTCTCAAATAGAAAACTAGAGAAGTTCAGTGGGAACAGAATAGACTGCATGGCCCTTGGATCACCGTGCTCCTTATGGCTGTAGATGTGTTGCACTGGACTTCCTCAGGCAGGCTCCAGGCAGACTGGCCCCGCTCTACAGGACATGGACACTGTGCACAGATAATCATGCTCTGGTCATAGGGCAGGCATTATGTGCACGCTACTCAGCCTTGTTCACTTAGCTCACACAGAGCATTGCACTGATACAGCAACAGTCTGCTCTTGGAAATGGCTGGTTCAACATGAGATTGGCTCCTTCTTCAGAGTACAGGCATTGTGCTCAGCCCTAAAGCACTGATGTGCACTGGTTTGACCACTCTACCTGTTCCCATATCTGTACCTTTGGCTCTTGATGAATAATTTAATTCCTTGAATTTTCACTGACTTCATTTTTATTAAAGAGTCTCACTTGCATAAAAAAAGAGATTTCATATACATAGAGGGGAACACCCCCCCAGCCCTGACCTCCCCATAAGTCTAACTTGTTAAAATTATTTGTAGCCACCGATATATGGTAATACTACTTACTGTATGTCACAGAAATTAGTCACAGAAAATGGGCTGTAAATGTTATCCAAACAAAAAACTTTTCAAGATGATAGTCTAGATTGTACAAAAGAAAACTGTGATTCCTTTAGCAAGACAACTTCTGAAGTTTTGAGTGGATGGGTAGTTTTCTTAATATATACCCAATAATAAAATCTACTCAATAAAAATATCTACATTTTAGCAAACAGTTTCTTTTGTAGAGCAAACAGAAACATTCTTTCATCCTCTCTTCTTTGGAAAATATTACTTACGGGTTTGGACTGCTATTCTTTTTACTGTTTTCAGTAGCCATTTAATAAGAGCTTTCTAATTGCTTGTACCTCAAGATACAGATTTTGATTGTAAAGAAGACAACATGAAAATAACAATCATTGAGCTTTTTAAAAACCTGATAGCTTTTGATCACTTTCAAGACCACATACTTGCAAAATTCTTTTATATGCCAGTTCAAAAATCAACTCAGCTGTATTTTGTGTGGGGATATAATCTGAGCCACAAAAATTGCCTACTTCTCTTTTGCCTTTGGGCAATTTTTCAATCTTAGCTAAACCAAGTCCATAATGTACGCCTGCTGGCCAACATTCCAGGTAAATGAATAGCTTTTAAGGAAAAATTACGCTGTTTTTCAAAAGCTTGACATTTTTAAAATACAAGTTCAGAATTGAAACCTTCAATAATTTTTCCATGCCTATATGTTGCAAGCAGAAAAATGTTACACAAATGAATACATCTGGGATTATTTTTAAGCTGTTATTTCCCACTAGGGAAAATATTTAGAAATAAGGCTCAATTTTTTTTTTCTGTGCTGAAACTACAAAGAGGCCAGCCATCTTGATGTTTTTCCAGATTTTTTTAATGGTTTTACTGATACTGTATAGTGACTTTACTGCCCTGTTTTGTATTCCCTTATATTCACCAATAGTAAGCATTTATGTTGGGTTTATTCCAGTTTTTAAATCTGTTTTGTGGCATTTATGACCTAAAGCTAATAAGGACATTCAGTATTTTCTTGTAAAATATTGAAAATACCTTTTACCATGAAAATAAAGGGGAAATGTTTTTAAAATTAAAAAAAAAAAAAGTGGCCTAACCAAAGGCAGGAACCACCCTCATTTTAAACTCGGGCAGGCTTTGCCATAGCAGTAAAGTGGTGTTTCCTAGGCATCAAGGAAATGGCAGAAACTTGTCAAACTCAAAAAAATCCCAGCAGAGGTTTGCCAGTACCTGGGTACAAGATATTACTGGAGCAGGTTAGGTGGAAAGTAAATGTAAATTGGTTGAAAATGAAACTTCCTCACAGAAAAGGGTTTGGATGCATTTCTTGACATTAAAAATCTAGAAGAATTTTTCACTGATCAAAACTGTTTATTTTTATTCCCTTTGAAAAATAGTGTCCTGCTTCTCTGGCTTGAAATTATTTTGTATTTTTGGAGAAGAAAACCAACTGAAACATAAAACTTATAAATACTCTCACAAATTAAATCTTTTAGGATGAGATAAGTATAGTGCTGCTTAGGAGAAGACTTTTAGTTTAAGAAATATCTCAGGATTTCAAGTTGGTTTTTTGCATGGTCTTTTTTTTTCTTCAGAAATGTGGATATTGTTATGGAGCAGAAACCTGTTTCCTTCCTAGGAAACCTGTCCAGGGTTTTCACATCCCTCAAATGTCTTTTCTGTGTTTTTTTCTGTGGATGATCATTATGCTCATTTTACAGACTGGAAGCCAAGGTGTAGAGTTGCCTTTCTAACCAGGTTAGTGGCAGAATAATTGTCCTCGAACTACATTTCTAAACGCAAATATGGGCCAGTGCTGCCTGGGTGATGCGCAAGACCTGTCCTGCTCCCTGCTGTATAAATGCATTGCAGTCCAGTAGAGCTCAAGCAGCAGTGCTTCCTCCCAGCTTATATTTTCTCTGCACAATAGAGGTTCAATTTAAACAAATGCCTTATTTACATTCACAGCTGTAAAAAATTGCCTACCCAGGCCCAGCGTGCCGCTTGGTGAAATCACGGTAACATTGAAATCATTATTCTGACAGGAACCCAGCCAGCCAGACGCCTACAGAAGCGCTTTTCCTCTCCTTCGCTCTGGGAAGCACGGCCCGCAGGCCTCTCCAGAAAGCTCTCCAGCTCCATTCATTTATTTATTTGCTGCATCGCCAGGTCACTAAATTCTGGTTTCTGCGGCCCAGAGCCGGGGGGGAGCGAGCTGCCGGGGCGGTGGGGAGGCCCTGCCAGCAGCGGCAGGGGGGAGGCAGCTGCAGCTGGAGCTGAGCCTCTCCCCAGGGAAGGGGGGGCCATCGCCACACATCCAACACCACCAGGGCTTCCTGGCCAGCCACCTCGTCCCAGTGTTTACATGGAATTGCATGCAAAAAATAGGACAGCGTTGGCCTGGCTCTGCACGGATCTGCTCCTGCTTGCTTCATGTGTGATGGGTAGGATTTGGGAAGTATTTGGGCTTTTTTTAATTTTTAATTTAAAAGTGTCATGTCATTGCAAAATAGGAAAAGGAAGAAGAAAAGTATGTCTAAAATGAGCATCACTCTGAAAGTCACATAATCTACAAGGCATTTCTAGCCAGTAGCTAATTATTACCCAGCCCTCCTCCCACCCCTGCTTATTAGGAAAGTTTAGATATTAGTTCCCATTTGCTGTTCAGAATAGCACAGATGGAAGGAAATGAATATGCCATTTGCTTTTTGTGACCTCAGGGGAGTGGAGCAAAATATGGATGTGGAAACATTGCCAGAACCCTGAAAGTTATATTCTTTCATTCATTAGTTTTCCTGCTTCTCTATTCCATATGCTCTCCTTTCCTTCGGCTCCATGGAAAAGTATTGACGAGCCAGACGAGTAATACAATTAGAGCTTATGTATGACCTGAATGGTGTATGTGGCTTGACTGGCCTGTTAGCCAGGGTGGCTGCTGTACGGCCAGAACAGCGCAGAACAGCACAGACTACAGGCATGAAAGTTCACAAATCTCTTATCCTCCAAAACATCTTTTGACATATTATTTGTGGATTAGTGTGTATGAACGGTTCAATACAGCAAGAAGTCACAATGAATAAACAGAAGGGACCAGATTCTTCGTAAGGATGTACACATGGTTCTCATTTTAAGGCCCGAACCAATCCACTTAAGTTAATGTAAATCCTTCTCCAGACTTCAATGGGAATCTAGCCTTTCTGGCTAGCTCTAGTAAAGGACTTAGGCACCTAAGGCAGGATGTAGGTGGAACAGCATCCAAAAGCACTCTCCAGAAACCTGTGTTTGGCTGCTGCCTAATCCTGGAGGCGCCTAGTCTTGCAAGGCACTTCCCTTTCTGATTTTAAAGTTCTGTAGGTGACAACAGTCATCCAGATCATATCCAGATCAGCCTGATCTGAGCAGCTCATCAGCCAGTTCTTTTCTCAGACTGGTCTAAAGCCAGGAAGTAAGCAAAAGATGCCTAGGACTTTTGAGGGCCACATCTGGTAGGCATTTTCAAAGCATCCTAGCATTCAGTGATGGATCAAATGCTCTTCATATCATTCTGCTTTAATTCTGAAATGTCAAAAGGCATTTCTTCCAAACCAAATCTGAGAAGAACAGAAGAAAGATTACTTTTTTGTTTGGTTGGTTGTGTATTTTGTTGTTGTTGTTGTTGTTATTGTTGTTGTTGTTGTTGGTTTTTTTTGTTTTTTGTGAAGCTAAAAAGAGTTATATGATGTAGATTGGAAATATGTTTAATTATTCAACGTATCTTCACATTATTTTTTTTTTCTCTCTGATGTGTTTAGAGGCTATTTTTTACTCAACTTTGGCTGGGCTAAAAAACAGTCACCTCATCCCTAAACAGTCTCATGCCTAGGAATATTAACATTCCCTAAATCAAGTTGAATGTCAAACAATTAAGTATGGATAATTTTTTCTGCATCTAAGTTTGGAAACAAAACCTTCAGTCTATAGTAAGACTGCAACTTACTAACAAAAAGGAACACTATTTGCAGAAGTCAGCTGCTTTTTACACAGGTAAAATGTGGTGTTTTAGAGGCACAGAGGATTGTTGTGTATTACATGAAGACTGCAAGGTGGAAGTGTTAATACTGTGTCAGACATTTGGCAAAACAGAAATATAGCCACAGAAATAGAACATTTTCAACACATCCTGCTTTGAAAATAAAATTACTTGGCTTCTAAGTGGTATTTTTTCATTAAAATAGAGGTTTTACTGTGGTATTTATGTGTCAGGAGGAGCCCATTAGTCTATGATGATATTCTTTTTCCATTGACATTATCTTTTAATTATATCATTCTGAGCCACATCGCTAGTGGAGGATCGATTTTTACAGCCCAGTTTACATATCGCTTCAGCATCTAATTCTGAGGAGGTGTTATACACTTTGAGGTTTCTGCTTCCCTTTTTTAAAATAATTTGGAACTCATGACTGCTTAAAAAGGCATCAACAAAGGTGCCTGTCTTTCCTTTGAAGTCATTTTTTGCGGAAATCACAGTCACTGACCAAAAGGTTTCGAAAGATTAAATTGTGCTTATTTTACGACATTTTAAAACAGCAGGGTTAAATGCTGGGCCAGCTGCCAGGCAGTCAGCAGCACCCATACTTTCATGTTCAGCAGCCAGACACATCTACAGCAGTCATTTCTGAGTAGTTATTCCTGAAATATGTCACTCAGAACAGCAGAGGAGATTTAGGATTTGTGCGCTTTGATGACGGGCTAATGAAAATATATTTTATATATACGCCATGACTGTAATGAATTTCAGGATAAAAAAAAAAAGAAGAATGTAGTGGGCAAATTAGATATTCATAATTCTCTTTGTCAACACTGGCTTCTCCCTATGGTTGGAATCCACTTGGAGATCCACGAAATCATGGCTGTTGGGCACGTGTCCCATAGTGCATTATCCATGTGTAGCAAAACACTTCACTGCTCACTCCTTTATATGGAGGCTGTAATGGACTGAGGGCTAGTTTAAACTCACAGAACTGTTTCCGAAAGGGACACATAAATCTTGACATCATCTTTGATGAGGAACCTGAGGAGAGGAAGGACACTCAGACACTGTCCCTCCTGGGCAGCAGTGCTGTGGGCTTAGTGGATCTTTTTTGAAATTCAGCTCTCTTGCAGTCAGGAACTGATTTGCACCATTTTATAATTTTTTGTTCTGGTCTTTTCTTTCTAATCCTCATGTGACGCCTGGTTTCCCTTGCCTTGGTGTGTGCTTTTTTTTATCTGCCTTTTTACATTTTGAGGACTCACAGGCCAGACTCTGTGCTGGGTTCCGTCACTTTGCATTGTGCAGGTGTTGAAGGGTGCTGTCTTAACTGGCCCTGGGGGATGTTCCCTGTGTAGGGAGCCACGCAGCTGGTGCAAGGTGGTATAAACAGCTCTTGTGCCAATTCTTCTCCCCATGCTGGCACAAGGAAAGACTGAGAGACCCGCAGAAACAAAACAGAGTGCTCTGGGTTCTTAATGGGTACATCTCAGGGACCAGAACAGTCTGGGATTAGTTAGGGTGTACTTGAACTACACAAGCCTATCTAAGTTCTGCTCGGGCTCAGGCTGACACAAGAGCAGCCATAGAGCTATATGACCATAACCAGCTCCCCATCTCCTGCTCCCAGTGGATCCTGGCACAAGGCAGAATATGGACCTTTTATACTTGTCCTGCTGGCTGGATGAAACCCCACTGTCTACAGATCAAAGGAGTTTGATGGACTGCCAAAAATAGTAACCTATACGTAAAACATGTGCTCCATTTATAGCGATCATTTGGAAAGTTTCCTGCTACTGCAGAAATTCAGATTACATTGATTTACTGTTCAGTACTGCAATATACTGAGAGGCTTTTCAATGAGTTCTATTGTATGCATTTGCAGAAAGGCTGGGGAGATTTCTTCCTTCCTTCCTTTCCCTTTGGTATATAATGCATAATCATGTGAAGTACATCTTTCTGAAGTTTTGCATAGCTCTGGTGAAGTGGGTTAATATCTGCTCTACACTTTGAAAGACATTGTCACCTGTGCTGATGTTTTAGCCTTTGAAAATGAAGTGCTGCTTCTTTCGATGTAAAGAGCATCTCTCCAGTATTTGTGGAATCATTTTATTTTACCTCTCAGTCTACAGGCTGTTAGCTACAGAATATGTCCTGCATGTTGTTTTCAGGCATTTCAATGGCTTTTGTGTGAACAGATCAGTGATTCACATGGCAATTAAACAGGAATATACATGAGTACAGCCACCGTGTGTTTCAGCACGTTAGCCTATATGTGCTATGGGCAATACACCCTTTCTAAGCCTCATCTAAGTTCTGCTGGGAAAAAAAAATACTTTCAGAGTCCTTCCTAGAGGATTATTAGTTTCACTGAACAGCCACAAAGGTGTTGCATTTATAAACAGCTGGAGCTTAGGTGGCTGTTACGGCAAGGAAGACATAATACATTAGGCAATATTGAACTGATGGGGACACTAAGAAGTAAATCAGATAGTATAATAATGCTACATCCTCTGCTGAGCCAGCCTACACAAATCTAGTCTCTGTGTTAACCAAACAGTATTTGATATCTAGCTAACAAGACGGAAAAGAAAGAAGAGCATCTGAAACTCTTATGACTCATAAGAAGACTCAATAATCCATGTACTCATACACGTACTGTGAAAAGAGCAAACTTACTGAAAAGCTTGCTAATATAAGAAGAGAATAAAACCTCAAGGAGTGAGAAGGGACAGTTAACTGCTGGCCTACAATGTTTCAGTCTGTTTGCAAACAGTGATCCTCTTTGGTGGATGATAAAATAGACAAACGTGGCCTTCATTTCATGACTCATATTAAGGAAGGATGTCATAATCTTCTCTCAAATAATTTATTTACCTACAACATTCAGAAATGGCCTTCTTCCCTTTCTGGTTTTATTTTTATGAAGTGTTTTCCTTCAGACCCTAGCTGCTAATAGGCACCATAAGAGTTAATTATTCTATCTCTGGATACTATTAAATTCACCCCAATTCACTACTCTGCTTCCCGTCTGTTAACGTTGTATGGATCAAAGCTCAATATAACTATTTTAGGCCAAGAGTTCAAAATGCTACCATTCATGTTATAACTTAACAGGAAAGAATGAGTTACTTATCCTCCTAATAATTAATATCTTTCTGAGTTATGGTGGTGGTTCTTTTGTTTGATGTTTTTTGTTTGTGGGGTTTTTTTGTTTTGTTTTGTTTATTTGTTGGTTTGCTTGTTTTTTTTTTAAATGAAGAATTAATTTGGATTTTCCTGTTTTATAGTCCTAATCTCAAAGATTACATCAATCTGTTTTCATGCATCTGTTACGTGTCAATCATTTGAAGGAGAAAAAATAATTAACCTAAACACACTGAATAAGAAAAGTGTAGATAGTATTTCTGAAGGAAACATGGGGTTAGAATGGCAGCAAGAAAAAGGAAAGCCTTTCCTCTGTTTGTGAATTAAAAAGACATTTTCCTTTCAGAGCGCTGCAGAATTATTAGCAAGCATTCCCGGTACCCGCTCCATTTGCAACCTGAGGGTTTTGCACGGAAGGAGCTGTTTTAATCAGCGTTCAAACGGACAACCTCCGTCGCGGCTTTCCTTGCGTTTCTGCCTCCCCCGAAACGTGCCCGCCGAGCGCTGGACTTTACCCTGCCATCGCTTCGATGTAAACGTCCGCCAACCTGCCCTCCACATGGAGATTTCCCAGCGCTCCCCGTCTTTTCCCCGCTCCTGGATCCCGGAGCGGGGCACGGGCGGCCGCACTCGGGCGCCCCCTGGCGGCCGCGCTCGGTGGCGCCGCGGGGCCGCGTCCGTGCGGCCGCAGGGCCCGGGTCCTCCGCAGGGCCGCGGCCCCGCCGGGCTGTCACACAC
>VZRE01013832.1:0-31266 GCA_013396775.1 Cephalopterus ornatus | reverse complement strand
GCTGGCCGGCTGAAACGGTGAGGGTGTGCATGATTCTGCACCG
This sequence comes from Cephalopterus ornatus, assembly GCA_013396775.1. NCBI lineage: Eukaryota > Metazoa > Chordata > Aves > Passeriformes > Cotingidae > Cephalopterus > Cephalopterus ornatus. The sequence continues at coordinate 31,223 of VZRE01013832.1, read as the reverse complement.
CCCCAGCCGGTTGAGGGTGACGGGAAGGAACAGAGGAGCTCGGTACAGGAGAGTGCGCCCGCGGTCGCAACCCAGGCATTGGTGACACAGCCCCTTTGGAGGGCGAGGCTGAAGGAGCCTAAGTGACAGCTCCAGCAGCATAGAATTACTATTTAAGAATTTGGAATCTCCCAACACCTATACTCAAGGTGGGATCTCCCCTGGAATACTGAATCCAGCTCTGGAGTACCCAGCATAGGAAGGACATTGACGTATTAGAGTGAGTCCAGAGGAGGGTCACCAAGTTGATTAGGAGTGGAACACCTCTCCTATGAGGAAAGGCTGAGAGAATTGGGATTGTTTAACCTGCAGAAGAGAAGGCTCTGGGGTGTTCTGATTGCAGCCTTCCGCTACCTGAAGGGAGACTACAAGGAAGATGGAGAGGGACTTTTTCTGAGAGCATGTTGTGACAGGACAAGGGACTGTGGCTTTATACTGAAAGACAGTAGGGTGAGATTAGATATTAGAAGAAAATTCTTTACTGTGAGGGTTGTGAGGCTCTGGAACAGGTTTCCCAGATAGGTTGTGGATGCCCCATCCCTGGAAGTGTTCAAGGTCAAGTTGGACTGGGCTCTGAGACACCTGGTCTAGTGAAAGATGTCCCTGTCCATGGCAAGGGGTTTGGGACTAGATGATCTTTCAGGTGCCTTCCAACCCAGGCCATTCTATGATAGGTATTTTAATATTTTCATTCTAAAAATTGTATTAAAAGCCTGGGCTATGTAAACTCCAGCCTTTGTATCATGGTTGTGAATACTTCAGAAATAGGGCATTAGAGTAGAAGTGTAATCTGAGAGATTGCAAATTCATAATTAATAATTCTGTGCTGCTGACAAAGTATTTACCCATGTCAAATACCTACCTAAGTTATGTTGTTTATAAAACTAATTCAAACAGCTTTGATCTTAACTCACACAAAATTCCCTCAGATGGAAGTCAAACACTTTGCAGAAATAACCATGCACTTTTGAGGTAGTGTTGCTCAAACTGTGTAGAGAGATTGGCACTGGCTCTGGCTCAAGGACTGACACATGCCCCTCCACCACCCTCCCTCTCCTTCCAGTTCCACCCACAGCACCAACCCTTTCCCTGTTTTAAAGTTGTTGCCCAGGACTTTTTATTAGCCATTTAGCCCTGGTCAGCTGTACAGCATGAAGAATGCATATTTTTCTTTCTGCTTAGTGTTGGCTTTATCAGTAAAATTTAGCTGGAGTTTGATGTTCAGAGAGGTGAAGAGATGACGGGAGGGGGGAATAGCCCAGGCCAGCTGTGAGTATGGACTGCTCATTTAAGCAAAGGCAAGGGAAGCAGCCTGGCTGCAAAAAGTAAAATATTACAGGCTGTATCATAAGGTTTGGATGTGAACATCCATACACAATGCTTCTTTCACAGAATTCCTGTTGTAAATTTTTTCCTTTACTGGGTGATTCAATCCTCTGTAATGAAAAAGTTGCCCCATTCTGAACTTTCCTGATGCTTTTTCTTTCCCAAGAATAGTAATAACAGAAACTAAAACAAAAGAAGAAAACATACTCCGGCTTGTGTTAAAGGAATCTTTCTTGGAAAATGAAAAGCCATGGTACCACTGGGATCAGCCATTCTTGCAAAATGAAAAGCCGTTGTACTGCTGGGATCGGCCCTCAAAGCTTCTGAAATTTTGCCATGGCCACCACATCTGCTACAGAAATTCATTTGATACAGCACTGCATTCCCTTTATGGTTAATTCACACTTATCCAGTGGGTGACCTATCCAACTTGTAGACAGGTAGGGCAGTAAGTGTGAAATCACCTGAATCAAGAAGGAGTATGGCTATATTTGTATCATCTGTATTCCCTAGTTCGGAGAGGTGCCATGTTGAAACAACAGCTTTTTTTCATTTCCATCTAAATCTGATGTTATGGGCTGCTGTAAAATAGGTTTTGCACTGTTTATGTTTTTGGAGGGCCAGGGTAGCCCACTGGTAACCTTGGATAACAGAAACCTAATTAATGTAGCCCTGGGTAACAGAAACCTAATCAAACCACAGACACCATGCACCCATGAAAACACCTGGTGATAATCTTTATCCCATTGCCTGTTATGCTTCCAAATTTGCTGCTTCTCTCAGAGACATTATTTATTTGCTCTGTGCAAATCTTTTCCATGAAGCATGTCTGCTTCTTTCTAGATCTTTGTTTGCAAGGTATGTGAGTATTAATGCATGTGTGCATACAAATTGCTCCCTAAATTCTTAACTAGTGTAGGACAGTTTGTACTCTGATGGAATCCTGACTATGTTTGATAAGTGGACAAATTTCTAGAAACTTTCTGGTCAATGTTTTAACAATGAGCATCATCATGCAGCTTGATAAACACCTACTTTTTGAAGAAAATGATTCTGTTTCACACAGAAGGAAACCCCAGAGGTACCATGGCTTTTCATTTTCCAAGAAAGATTCTTTTAGCGCAGTCGCTGTTCTGCTAGTGATACTTCCCCAGAAACACTACTAGAAACCTAGAGAATTGGAAAGTATTCAGTCAACATATCAGTTTATTGCTAAAGCAAGATCATATTCCAACAGAGAGAATATGAAAACCAATACACCAATAGACCACAGTCTTTTATTAACTACTGAGTGTTTTAAAACACAACAATGTGCAAAGTCTCTTTGCAAATTGAGTGCCAGGTTTCATTTTTGGAAGTGGAATGTTACTATTTTGATAGATATTAAGAGATTCAGTCCAGTAAATACAAAACTGACATATGTGCACCAGTAGAGCAAATTCTAAAAATGCATGTGATGCACAAAGAACCCAGACTATTCATTCTTCAAGTATACTGTGTTTGTTATGTTGTATGATAGCTGTTAGGTATGCTTAAAGAATTACTTTGTAATTGCACTCTCACAGGATGTCCTTTTGTTTTTCTGAGGAATATTCCCCAGTGTTTCTCTTTTCATTTAGATGCCTCGAGCATGACCGCAGGAAGACATTATTTCCCCCTTCGATACAGGAATATGTATCAACATAAGACCCATGCCATGCTGTTAAACTAACACTTGTTCAGTAATTTATTTCTCTCTTGTTTCTCTCTTTCCAGTGGAAATACGTGATCCAAATCTGAGCGAACTGACTGCAGATGTTTTTGTTGACTTTATAGACTTTGATTATATCTTTGATACAAGAGAATCCACCCTGCAGGACGGGAGTGTAATTCCATCAAGGACTTCTGGTGACCTCATAAACCATGAGAGCTGGCATTGACTTTAATGGGCACCACGTGGTTAAGTTCCCATGCATCATTTTGAAAATGTAGGGCTTCATTTGATATTGCAGAGGGATACCAGACCTACCATGTCAAATTGTTTCTCTTTCTTCTAAAGGAGCCACCCGCTTTATGTTACAGTCAGTCCTCTTTGGTAGCAAATGAAATATGCCATTCTGGAAAATCAGTATTTTCTCTGGCAAAATGAACTTGAAAAGTGCGTTTCGTAGAAAAGCACATATTTGGGTTATATTCTTTTAAATAAACTTTCTAAAAAGATGGCAGTAAATTCAAGGAAAGGTGTGGGGTTTGCAGCACTGGCTTTGCTTGCAAACTGGTTTTGCTTGCAAATTTCAAAGTATGAGACATTTTAAATTCATTTGTTAAAAAATACAGTATTAGAATTGTTATGGGTCAGTTGACAAACTAGACCATGTTAAACATGGTTTAAGTTAAGCTAAGTTAGCTCAAATTGCTAGTGTTAAATGACCTAAGTTAGAAGTTACTTAAATTAACCAGTTTAATTGTATTCAGTGCACCACTTCTAGGACTCTGTTATTAGGAATTTCCAGGAGTTCAATAAGGTTGACTTGAAGTTTCAGTTTGTGAAATTTGTTCCATCACCTTTGTAAGGCACTTGGAGATTTTCTCCTGCCTTCTCTCAACCTACGTTTCACCTGTTGAAACCAGTATACACCCATTGTCCATACCTGTAAAAAGTTGCTGGGTATCAGTCTAAAAATAAGGTCTGTCAGCATGGCTATGATTCAGGAAAATGTGGTAATAAAGGCATAACCTAAGTGTGTTGGCTTAGCTTTTTTTATCATATATGACATTAGTATATAACAAGGAGACACTCTAAAAATTGCTCATCATGATGATTGCATACCAGGAAAGGATTTGTCCTTCTTAATTCTGAGAGTACACTGAACTGCCTAATCTCTATTCTTATCTCAGCATTATAAGTAATTTTATTCCTAGATTGGTCCATAAATAACAAAATCTTTGTGACATGGCTAGATAATGTTCCTGTATTTTACACATAGAATATGATATTTTTTATTCAGCTTCAGGTAACAAATCACCTTGATATAAAAGGGGGAAAAAGGATACCTTTTAGACAGATTATTCAAAAACTATTTGCTTTGACCTTTTTACTACCTTAATGGGAAGTCCCCAGTGTGCGTTGTTCTCTGGGATAACTTTTGCACTATATTCATCACTGCCCCCTATGCTATATTGCAGTAAGAAGTACATTTTTTCACCATGTGCATGGCTCATCCATAAGATATAGCACTCCTTTTAATAGTTCTATCTCATGTCCTAGAGCTGGGTGGAATAATTGCATGTCTTTAGTTTAAATGTCTTCTTAAAGAACTGTGAATGTGGGAGTAGGGGGGAAGGTTGGTTCTCTAGTGTTGGTGTCATAGTAGAGTTATGTAGATTTTATACAACCACCTCCTTCTTAATGGCACTCAGAATTATCCCAGTTGTAATCTCATAGCTGAGATAGTTAATAAATTACAGGCATAAGGAAGGCTGTGAAAGCCTTGGGATGAAAGTTGTACTGTACTAGGTTAGATAGTTTGTACAGGAGGAGGATCCCTAAGGCTTGTTGAATAGATGGATTGTGTCTCTGCTCCATAAAAAATTATGTATGTTTTTGGTTTGTTTGTACTACTTTCTCCACATGAAACGTGTGTTTGGTCCAACAATTCTGTGGTTTCCTCACTTTGTGATAATAATTAACACCCTCACTGAAGTCTATGCAGTGATGACATTTGTTTAGGGGCCTGAATCTGATTTTTGTTGCTGTTTTGCCTTATGTTACTTTCAATATGCCATTGAAACCATTTTGGAAAAGCAAAAGGTTCAAAGATTGTTGGTTTTTTTGATCTTACTAGCCATTTAGAAACTCTTTCAATATATCCTTCAACTCAACTCAGTATATCCCTCAACCTTTGTGGCTGGACAGCCTCTCCAGCACTGTGGGTCTGGGCTGAGTTGAAGGATATACTGAAGGATATATTGAAAGGTGAAACAGAAGTCTTCCTTTTTTCCCCCCCACCCCTTGAAGAAACAGAAAAATAGATATAATTAGTACAAAAGTAAAACAGTCAGAAAGTAACTGTTGTTTATGAGGTAAATGTGTTAGGAGAGAAAAAAAGAAAGGGTATCCTAAACCTTACTTCAGACATTCCTGAAGCTTTGGGGAAAATTTATTTTAAGAAATATGACAATGGTTCTCTACTCTCCTCAATAATCTTGTAAAAAAAGATTAATAGCTTTGGAGTAGATATACATATTTTGAACTTCCTTTCTGGACAGAGCACAAAGAAAACCTGGCTTGTTTGTGGTTGTAGAAGAATCATAGGTGGCTTTGTATAAGAAAGGCAGGTAGCTGCCAGGGACATACAAGACTCCTTCCCTTTCCCTGTTCTTTTTTCGGTAATAACTTTTTTCAATATGTTGTAATTTTTTTCCCAATTTTTCCTAAATAAAGTGAAATGTCAAATCAGCAGAGAATTAAAATGTATTTATAAAAAAACAACCAAAAGGGCATCTGATGTTTTACAGACATTCCAACACCTTCAGGAAATTTGAACTCACACCAAAGGGTCTGATATTCATTTGAATCTCCATCTGTGCTGAAGCACATGTGTGCACACAACACACATTGAACCACTACAGTGGAAAAAAAATCCCTGCTCTTAAATTATAGCAGCTCTCTACAATTCTTCTGTAACCACAAAGGCTTTGGTAGTTTTGAGACATTGCAGTGGCTTTGGGTGATCTGATCACAGAGCTTAGTTTTGTTAAAGAAATCCCTTTGCTGAAAGTATGGAAAAGCTGTAGGAGAAACACGGGGAGTTGCAAGCTCACAGCACGAGGGTAGTTTGGAGTAAAGGGGAAGGGTTCAAGAATCTGTTGTGACAGCAGACACCCTACAGCCAGAGTTAATGCTGGAAACACTGCAGTTTTAGTTCCCTCACCAGAAATCCCCATGCTTGCAGGAACGGATATAGTCATTAGTCCTCAATGGGAATATGACCTTTCCCTTTAAGTATCTGTGTGATGCTTTTGATCCTTTTGACTCTCTCTAAGGGATAGATTAAATATGTGGCACAATGTCTACTCCTGCGTGAGGATTAAGCCTGGCTTTTGGAAGCAGAACTATATTGCCTAACCCATCGCCATTTATCATGTTCTCTGGGGACCTATTCTCCATTTTTCTTCCCCTCCCCCTACACTTTTAGAAAATCCCCTTCTCAGGGGTTTAATATTGATATCAGCTGCGTTGGCCTTGGCTTCATTGTAGTTCCTTCTGAATTTACACTGAACCAGGTCTTATGTCTCAGATATCTTGTTAAACTAAGTGCTATTTTGAGGCTCAGCTCTTGTGCACCCTGGACTTCCCTTAGCACATTTTTGTGTATGAATTTTAGTAATAAATACCTTAAAATGATTTATAGTTTTGTATAACCCTGTATTTCAATGCAATTCCCTGAGGATAAACCTTGCCTTTTAATACTTGTATTCAGATTTAATGAAGCAGTGAAGCATATGATTACCTTCAGGACCTGTGTAAATCCCATTAACTTCAATTAAGCCCAAGAACATGCTTTGGTGCTTCGCTAACCAGGGATGCTTAAGGCTAACATGCACATAAATTTTTTTGCTGAATCAAGTCTTAGTGTTTTATCCATTTTTATTCTCGTTTCTCTTTTACTCTGTCTGATGATATAATAATTTTGGTCTTGTAGTACCCTTACATGCTGCTTCCAAGTAAGAAGCTACAGTGGGACTGAAGGTCTCATTCAGTAGAGGATAAAATTAATCCGTTCTGCAGCTGTGAACCAGAGAAGTCACAGCAAGCTTCCCAGTAAAATGAAAAAGTGATGGTATGCCACTCTGGCTCATAAAAATGTAATTTAAGCATTGCCCTCTCAATAAAAATATCACATTTAGGACACAGTAATCCCCTTCTGAACCTTATCTTACTTTTCAACAGCTCTTTGGACTCTTAGAATTGATGCACTTTGAATTTCCTGTTGGTCAGGTAGCATGACTTCCTGTAGCTCCCTCCCACAACCCCAGCTTTGCGTGTCGTTCTAAGGAGGCAATATTCAGGCACAGGCAGAAAGCTGACTCCTTGGTCTAAAATTCAGTAAATTCAGGAGCTTTAAGGTACTTAGTTGGCAGACTTCAGAACTACTACTGCTCAGAGCTGTGGCCTTTGCACATATTGCACCAAAATGAGTGAAACTTCAAAAATGCTTTTCAATTGTTTTCTCAAGACGCCTGCCAGAATCTTTGCCTTCTTTTCATACTTTTTTCTTTTAATGAGCTCCTGATTTATGACAAGAAATCACCAGACACCTAGGTTCTCTGGGCTTATTAAAACAGACAAATTCTTTGGTGTTAGAAATTCATCATAAGAACATATATTTTTTCCATACTAGATTGAATCATTGCAGGCAAGTGCCCCAGTCCTCCTTCCAGCTATGGTCTGGAGGTATTTCAGCACAAGGAAAAAATAACCCTTTCCAGTTCCTGGCTCAATAAAGCCAATGTTTTCATTGGGGGCAGAAGGATGATTCCTTTTTCATCCTCACAGTATTCTGCATTTTATCTATATCAAAAGATTTGCTTCCTCTGCCTTAGCCTGCACAGTGCAGTTTATCTTTCAAATAGGAGTCTTCTTCCTAGCTTCTGTGTCTGAGTTGCACTCGTGATTTATATGCTCACTGTCTGTTTTCACAGTGTCTTTCCTGGCTGTCTTGTATCTCTCCCCTGTGGAGCACTGGGCCTTAAAATCATTGCAGTAAGGACAGGCAATCAGTCTTCTTTAGGTACATACTGGATTTTACTGGTGCCTGAGCCTATAGAATGTGCCAATATCTTTTGTGGTTCTGGCAGGGAAACCTCAGGAAAGTGTGGAGTTTTGGTTTGGATAACAGAGAAGCTGTTTGGGACTTTTTTAAGCAAAGTGTTCTTTATTTATTGTTCTTTTCACAAGATAATGCTGGGAATAGATGAGCAAGTTTCAGAAGGAGTTTTGGAACTGCAGGGTCGTGGCTCTGCTCAAAATCACAGAGCCATATGTTAACTTTGGATTCTGTCTTTGGAAGCAGCCTCATTGCAAAGTGCAGCTCTGATTCATTCAGATAAGGGATTTAAGAATATAGGAATGGCCACACCATGCAGCCCAAAGGCCTCTCCAGCCCAGCAGCCCATCTCACAATAGTCAATAGTACCTGCTTAAGAAATGTGTCTGCCAAATATATACTTAAATTTTCAGTGCCAGTGAAAATTGGAGTCAGTCATGTGACATTTAACACTGTAATTATTAGTCCTTGATTTTTTTTCCCCATGAATATTTCTAACCACTTTTCACACAATATAAAATTGTAGCACCTGCAATATCCAGTAAAAAGGATTCACGGAGCTTGTGTGTACCTTGTATGAAGTATCGTGAAAGAAGGACCTCTACTTTGGGCTTGCCAACTACTATTTTATTTGATAACCTCTAGTTCTTGTATGGGAAGAATCGATGAACTGTTACTTCTATCTGCCTTCTTCTTGCCACTGAGTATTTTATTAGACCTATATTACTTCTTCTCCAAGCAGAACAATCCTGATCTGCCCAACCTTCTTCATATAGAAACTTTTTCACACCTTTCTCCTTCAATGAAATTGGTCTGAAACAATTCCAATACAGCCTCTTGTCTGTATTGTATCAAAGGTGCATGGTCTAGCCTCAGGCTACTGTTGGGGTTTTTTTTGGTGAATAAAGACTTAAATATTAACTGAAGCAAGGTTTTCCCTCTGGTTTCAGAAAAGGTGAATGCTCCAGTCACAGAACACATGGCTTCAATGCATTTTTTTTTTTAAACAAAGGATAGTATTATTTAATATCCAAAGAAAAGATAGAAGTGTCTGGGATCACCTCTCTAGCCAAAAGTGTTCAGCTTGGACTCTAGGCTGCCTGAATTACAAGCTATTTCTGTCTGAAACAGGCGATAAGGCCTTCTTTGCTTTTCTCTTTGAAAGTTCCTTACTTCATCCCACAATAGCATGAGGGGTGAGGAGGGTAACAAGAGAAATATAACATGGGACTGCAAAACAGCCAGCTCGAGCCTTCGCAATGACAAGTGAGACACAACTACACAAATTTTACGTTCCGCCTGAAAAACTTAGGTTCAATTCACTTGCCTAAACATACACTGTTGGCATCATTTGAGACAAAACAGGCTACCTGGGACACCTATATGGAGCTTTCCTGTTAAAGAAAACTTGGATCTTCCTGGAGTGACAGCTAGTGAGCTGACTAGGTATCTTCAGGGCTCACAAATACCACAAAGCACATGTGTTTGGCAATTTTATTGCACATCTCATTTCTTTCATTCTGGTTTTCATTGTCTGTGCCTTGCAGATTTGTTTTAATTTACAAGTGTAGTACAAGTCAGGTACAACACACATTTTGCTACAATCCTGTTTATTTGCAAAGGATGTGCACAAAATCCCATTCCCTAAGAAAACAGTAGAAACAACCAATAACATTTTTAACTTATTTGCAATGTTTCATTTTCTTTCAGCACTCAAGTCAATATTTCACATTTCTCCTGAATTCTGCACTCTTGTGACTGTTTCCTCTAAGACTCTGTCCTCTTATTTGTTTTGCTGATCTTAAGGCAGTCATTCAACCCTGCATAAGAGTCAACAATTTTAGGTCCACTTGACTTTGACTAGGGTTAGACCTTCTGATGTCCTTGGATATTGTTTTCTGCCATTTCCAGGTATCTCTCTGCATAAATATATCTTTCACTTAACTTGCTGAATCCAGAAACATTACATAGATCAGTGATGGCCTATTAGTGACAGCCTTGATAACCTCCCATCTTTTAAGATGTACCCAGAAATGCAGAGTTTACTAAAAATAGAGATTACAGGGGAGTCAAATGACTGCAGCTGAACAAAGACAAAAGACTGTCTAAACAGTCCAGTAAGATATACAGACATCCTTTAGTACATGTTAGTTGCCAATGAAATATGAATCTATTTCAAGATTCTCTTTTCTTTTGTGAGTTAATTGTACCAGATTTAAGTTCTCTCACCAATTCTTCCTTTTCTGCTCATAGACTATGTAAGCAGCCATAAAATTATGTGGGTTGGAAGGAGCCTGTGGAGATTGTGTAGTCTAATCTCCTTCCAGGTAAGGCACACTACGCAGGACCTGGTGCAGTCACATTTGGTGCATCACCAAGGATGGACGCTTCACATGCTCTCTTGGCCAAGCACTCTAATGTTTGTGAGTTTTGTTTTTCCTATATCTAGTCACAATTTCCTGTGTTCCAACTTGTGCTTATTCCTTCTTGTCCTCATGCTCTGCCCCTCTAAAAGCCACAGTGTCCTATAAAAAGCAGAACAGGTTACCAGTCTGGGTACCTGTGATTTTTACAAGGTGATCGTTATTACTGTAGCCTTGAATACAGATACAGAGTTTGAATGATCTCTTGTGTAATTATAATTTCTAACTCAAATTCTAGCATTATCCCTTAAAATTAAGCTTTTAGGAGATAATTATGTCTTGTATAAAGACTTGAACTTAAGAAATACAGATTTCTTTTAATATTAATTAACTCTTGCTCCTTGGATTTGTATTCTATGTTTGCTTACTTCCTTGGAAGTTTTTAAGGAGAACTGGTGAACAAGTTGATCAGACGGATAGGCAAGCAGCACTATTACAGATGTTTTAGTTTTGGAAAGACAAACTAAAATGGTAATTTTCCATTCAAAAATACATGTCTTTAAACCCACTTCCTAATAAAAAGAAACTAACGAATTTACTTTTTTAAAAAAAATCTTTTCTCTTTTCAAAGTGCAAAATTGGTATGAGATTTTGCAGTTTTTAAGGACATATAATAGAAAATTAGACTGTTCCAGAGAAAATTATGAATGCCTGAATGGGTTGTCTCTACTTCTAATCTGTTGCTAACCGTGCAAGGTTTTGTTGTGAGACAGTTACTGATCTCCCAAAGAGCAGCTGGGCATGACTTGGAAGCTAGCAGAGACCATGGTCCATTCTCAGTAGGGAGTTTTGGAAAGTAAGGAGGATTTGGATAGATGTACACAGTCTATTCCATATTGTTGGCCTTAATGCAAAAGAATGGTCATTTACCTGTTAAATTTTACTTGTACAGACTTTGACATCTTTTACCAGATGGAAGTAAAACAACTCAATTTATGTAATTTATTATACATAATATTATATAATTTAATTCTGGTGGTTCTATTTTAGAGAGTGTCACAATTCCCAATACAGAAGGAATGACTCAATTTCTGATCTTGATAGTTTATCTTTATTCCGTGTTGTCTGCAAGTCAATGATGACAGTGTTCAATTTACTCTTCTCACTTTTCCATAATTAAAAGTAGAATTTGTTTCTCAAAGGTCTTAAATCTTTCTTCTCAGCAGGTAGTAGTTGCTAATTCAGCATCTTGGCTAGAATAGGAATGAGATATAGAATTACATTCGTGTAAAGTATTGAACAGTTTGAATCCAACACCAGGAACTAGCTTCCTAACTCTTACTCATTTGGCATCACAACGAACTCTGCATTCATTTATGCATTGAGCAGATGTGCATTGAGCAGATGTCTAGTCCTTGGAGATTTAGAGATTTGGGTACCTGGGTACTGTCTGTACCATTTAGGGCCATCGCTCTTCTTTTTGGATCTAAATTACAGAAATTTCAGTAGGTTAAAATTATAATTACCTTTAAGTATTTTTCTTCTGATCTGTATGAGAATAACTAGTCCCCTAAGTTAGGTGTCTAGATTCTCAGTACACAGGTGTTTCAAACCATTATCTGAAATAGTTGACTAGCTGACCAAGGAAGCACCTAAAATCAAAAGGAAAATAGTGAACTGCCTGAACTGAGCAAATTGAATAAGTAGTATCCATTTCCTGAAGATCAAATGATGCCTTTAAAGTATTTCCAATGACATGAGCAGATCCTACTTGAGTCTTTCGAATCACTACAGAGTAAAAATAGAGGATGACAATGTCTGCTTTTTATACATGGTTAGTACTGTATCAATATGCAGCAAATAATGTCAAATCCCAGGGAGAAGAATTACTTCCCCAGTGCTGGCAATGTTGAAGGCAGCATGTGTTATTGTATTTTTTAGGGAGATATGTCTTGCTGGTCTTGTACCAGCTGGGTTATGTCCCTCAGGAGATTTAGGCATACCCGTGTGACACAGATGTATGAGAGAGTGCAGCTAAGAGGGGCAACCAGGAGATGCAGCAGTCTGTGCCAATTTGAGCAGAAGGGAGCACAGCAGGGGATAGAAACTGTGGAGCATGGTGTACACATACTCAGCAGTGGTGGTGACCTCTCATGGAGCAGAAACTAAAACATCTTCCTGTGGCATCAAGGGAGGATACAGCTCTGCAGGTCCATGGGTGAAGGAATGCCTCACTGAGGTGTCCTGGTTTCAGCTGGGATAATTTTCTTCCTAGTGGCTTGTTTTTTATTTAATATGAGAATGATGTTGATAACACACTGATGTTTCAGTTGTTGCTAAGCAGTGTTTACAGCAAGTCCCAGACTTTTCAGCTTCTTACCCCACCCCACCAGTGAGTAGGCTTGGGGGCACAGTAAACTGGGAGGGGACACAGCTGAGACAGAGGAACCCAGATAACCAAAGGGATATTCCATGTCATATGGTGTCATGCTCAGCATATAAACTAGGGGGAAAGCTGGCTGGGCACCACTGCTCAGGAACTGGCTGGGCATTGTTGGGAGGTGGTGAGCAAGTGCAGCACTTGTTTTGTGTCATCGTCTTCTTCTTTTTCTTCTTCCTCTTCCCCTTCTTCTTCTTCTTCTTCTTCTTTTCTTCTTCACAACAGCAACAACAACAGCAACAACAACAACAATAATAATAACAACAGTTTATTTATTATCATCATAGTGTGGCCAGCAGGACCAGGAAAGTGATTCTTCCCCTGTCCTCAGCACTGGTTAGGCTGCACCTCGAGTACTGTGTCCAGTTCTGGGCCTCTCAATTTATGAAAAAATATTGAGTTGCTGGAGTGTGTCGAAAGAAGGGCAATGAGGCTAGTGAAGGGACTGGAGAAGAAGTCCTATGAGGAGCAGCTGAGGGAGTTGGAGTTGTTAAGCCTGGAGAAGAGGAGGCTCAGGGGAGACCTCGTCTCTCTCTACAACTGCCTGAAAGGAGGTTGTAGCCAGGTGGGTGTCAGTCACTTCTCCCAGGCAACAAGCAGAAGGACAAGAGGGCATGGTCTTAGCTGTGCCAGTGGAGGTTTAGGTTAGACATTAGGAAGAAATTCTTTACAGAGAGAGAGATCAGACATTGGAATGGGCTGCCCAGGGAGGTGGTGGAGTCACTGTCTCTGGAGGTATTTAAGAGGAGAGTGGATGTGGCACTTAGTAGGCAAAGTGTTAGGTCAAAGGTTGGACTTGATGATCTCAGAGGTCTTTTCCAATTTAGCTGATTCTATGATTCCTTCCTTCCTTTTCTGTCCTATTAAACTATCTTTATCTCAAACCATGAATTTTACCTTTCTCCCTATTCTCTTCCCATCCTGCTGTGGGGGTGGATGAGTGAGCTGCTGTGTGGTGTTTAGTTGCCTTCGTGGCATGACATGGTGCTGGGGCTGGAGAAGATGGTGTCCTCAGCTGCAGGAGGTGTGCAGTGATAGAGGATCTGTGTCACCAAGAGCTGCAAGAGGTCTACAGACTGCATAGCATCAGAGACAAGGAAAGGAGTTTGATGAGATCTTTTCTAAGACCTTGTAGCTTCAAGACCCTGAATTCCAACTGTATGAAGAGAGGGCCAGGCAGAGCCAGTGGTGTCAAGAACCCTCACGATGGTGAAGGCTGCAAGATTCTGACTTCTGATATCAAACAGCTCCTGCTCTGCCTGCAGTTCGTCAGCTACAGATCAAGGTCAATGTTCTGGTTGCAGACAAGGGGTTGAGAGCTGTGCCTGGAGCAGAACCCAAGCTTGCTGAGCCTTAGGCCCAGCAGCACACAAGACAGTCAGTACACTCAAACAGAAGAAATTCTATTGAAACGTATAAAAAAATTCACTGTGGTCAAGGTAGTCAAACAGTGGAACAGTATGCCCAGAAAGTTTGTGAAATATCTATGCCTGGAGACATACCAAACTCCAGCTGAATATGATCCTGAGCAACCTGCTCTAGTTGACCTTGCTTTGAGCATAGTAGATGATCATGTGAGGCCCCTTCCAACCTCGGGAATTCAGTTTCTCTTTACCGTAGTGGAAGTTTGTGAAGACATATCAAAAGAGGATAAATTAGTCAGTGAGGAGCAATAAATTATGAGTTTCTGGGACCAAGACTAGTTCATTAAGAGGTACATATGACCTGTGTATTGCTGTGCAGGCACATTCATATGCGGAAAACATCGAGTTTTGGATCCAGATGGAGCATAAGGAAAGTCTAGTCAGGGCAGTTCTAGCCATAACAGATGTGTGATTCAAGAAACACATTTGAATATTGCAAAAGAGAGCACTTAAGGGCATTTAGTCACCACCTAAATTGGGTGTAAATCAGATTTTTTGCATGATTTTTTTAAAATTTCAGTTCTTGAATTTTCTGTATGTCTGTACTTTAATTGCCTAGGATGTTCACCAATTTCCATCTTCAGGCTTAACCATACACAATCAACAGAGAAGTGAAAAAGTTCACATCCACTTCCAAAAGAGATTTTTGATTGTCCTATACATTCCTACCTTTGAGGCCACATAATTGCTGTTGTTCTGTACCAGCAGCCCTGCATTCTTAATTTGAATATGTATGTAAAATGGATGACCCTCACCTTCCCACAGCTGTGCAACTATTATAACTTCAAATAATGTTTTGCAGCTGGGGCACAGGGCTGAAATACTACATGTGGTTACTTCTTTATATGTGGTATCCTTCATATTACAGTATGAGTCTGCTGTTCCTCAGTAGGGCAAATATTGACATACAGTATTTTGCTCCTCTTTAGCTCTCACATTTCCCTTTTAACCAGATGTAACAAACTCTTTCCTAACCTATTCTGTCTCTACTGATATATATGTTGACACCAATGGACTCGTGAGTAAGTAGGCCTGTCAGCAGTGGATATTTTTCTCCTCCATTGTCGTTGGAATAATGACATCTCTTGCTTTATATGGTTTTGTGTCCTACAACTCAATAATCCAATGCAGACCTCACTGTCTGTCTGCAAGACACCAGTCTGTAATTCACCTAATAAGCCTAAACAAAGGAAATCCCTTGACTTAAGGACAAGAATGTGTCCTGTGTTCTTAGTGTTCTGCAGACTAGAGAGCAAAATTGCTCTCCTCTTCAAAGTCAAAATGATTACCCATACCTGCACAGCTATATTCCTTTAAAATGTAGGAAACAACATTATACATAATTATTTTACAACAGCAAGATTTTATGTGCTATTTTAGATGTTTCCCTTGGTTTTCGTTTTAAGAGAAGAAGAATATAAACTTTCTAGAACAAAACATGCTGAAGATGGCTTTCAGCTGCCACGTTCGTAGCTTAAGCCAAGTGCCTTGGAAGTGCAGGCATGTTTACATCTGGGTTTTATTTCTGACCCACCTCTAATAAAGATGCAACAACGATACAGCAAAACACAACACAACATGATAATATATGGCACATAATAAAGAACTTCCATAAGTACACAGTGGGCTCAATTTTGCTTTCACTCTATCTCTGCAAAACTCCATTGTTCAACACAAACCCCTTACAATTGTCAGAGTTCCTTGTGGTTCAGAAAGAGACATTTTCCAGAATAATGAGGTCACTGGTTCCCGTTTGCCATTCTACAACATTCTGTTTATTCCTAGAATCCGTGTTCTTTCAGCAATAGCTGATGCTCTCTGTAGCTGTTACTCCTGGGGGAATTGAGACTTTAAACATTCATTAAAAAGTGAATTGCTATTGTTGACAAAATACAGATGGCCAAGCATGAACTACTGACACCTATGAGAACACTTCCAGTGCAGTACCTGGTGGTGTGGCCATGTGAGCACTCTGGTTGCTTTTACCAAACCAGTGTGTCCTTTTTTAACAGACTGGCCCTGCTCTGTGCTCATATTCTTTTGACTAAATATGGCACAAGCTGCTAAAGTTATTACTTTTAAAAATGAACTAAACTTATTTCTGCTTTTGGGAGTGAGAAAAGATGTGCTCTTTCACAGCAAAACTATTAGTGAACAATATTCGTACAAGGGTCAGCTCACAAAAAAATTACCCAGAGTCAAAGCTCTGCTTCAGGCTGCTGCAAACATAACACTCGATGACTCCCAGAGGCTCTGTCTAAGCGGTGGGGTGTGTGCCGTAACCATGTCCCCGATCATCTGGGGGGGACCTGGCTGGGCTGGAAACTGGGGTGCAGGGGAGGAGGGTGGAGGGGAGTTAGCGTGAAGCCAGGGTGCAGCTGGGTCACACAAACACACACACACGCGTGCACACACACACACACACACACATGCACGGCTGTAGCAGCTGGGAAGCACGCCTGTATTCCACAGGTTAGACACAGCCATAGCTTTAAATCAGCCTTGCATTTAAATAGTTTCTTAAGCTGCAGCCGACAGACTTAGTCTCTGAAGACTACAGTTAGAGGCTACACCAGGGTGTAGCATGCTCTAGGTTAACATGTGGAAAAAGCTGAAGAAAGGCTCTAGCATTTAACATTTTCAACTTTGGGAATAGTACATGATAAGCTAAGACTGAGTCAGTAAGATGAAACTGGTTGAAGTGTTTTTGCATCTTTTTCAACACTTCTAAAGATAGATATTTGGTACAGATAGGTAGAAACTGCATTAGCTATATGAAGCTTTAGGTTATTTGGAGCTTAAGGTGTTTTGTATTTTTACATCTTCTCCTCATCGCCACTATAGCTTCCTTTTTTTTTTTCTTTCTCATTTTTATATATATGAGAAATACTTTTTTTTTTCACTGTTTTGCTACTGATATATTTAAACTCTTCTTTTTTTCCTCCCATTTTCTTTCTTTAGAGTTTTGTGGTCCTCTTTTCTCCCTCATACTCTTTTTTTTTTTCCAGTGTGTTTGTTCCTTTCTAGGTGCAGAAAATTGCAACTTGCCATTGCTTTTCTCCAAACAGTATATCCCATCTATGTTGTTTGCAGGCAAGTGTCTTTTTGTGTGTGCGTAAGAGAGAGAAGAGGGGATACTGTGAGGCTGCCAGCAAAAATCAAAATTGGAGGAGACAGGAGAGCAGAGGGAGTAAGAGACTGTCTTATTGAACTTGGAGAGGAATGAGGCCCACCTGGGGCTCAACCAGCTATTGGGAAGATTAAGGAAATAAAATAATTATGGAAAGTTAGTGCTGGAATTGTGAATGGGCCTGAGAGACCTGGCTGAGGCTCAGGAACTGGGAGTGGTGGCTGCTTGAGCTGAATCAAATGCTCAAAAATGGAACAAATAAGGATAGAGTAGACATGCTGAGAAATTGTACTTTTGTACTTCGACTTGACTTCTTTAGCCTTATGAACTGAAAGAAAATAACTCTTTCTTTTCTAAAGAATGGAATCTGAAAAATGTAAACGCAGGTCTATTTGGTGAACACTTGAAGAGTACTATGACCAAATAGCCAGAAACAAGAATACAGCCCATAAGGAATAGCTCCTCCAATCTCTGACCTTTCAAATTGGAGCAAGGCTCTCAGCACAAATGCAGTGAAACACAAATGGGGTCAGCACAGTTAAAACAGACATAGCTGTGAGCTTAAGGTTCCTGCTTCTTCCTGGTTTTTCATAAAGAAGACTTAAGGTAATCTCTTTCTAACTGAGTTGGTATTGTCTGCTTCTGAAATTCATTATCCCAAAGCTAATGTTAAAATTTAAAGAACAGGACAGTAGCTTGAAAATTCATTTTTCGCATAATCATCCAAATGACTCTAGTGTACACTACAATGAGAATTTAATGCTCTATCCTTTACTCTGTGGTTTTTATGTTGGTATTTCTTTGAACTTTTAAAATTTCATAGAAAAAACAGATTTTAAGAAATAAAAGTATCTTCCAGCATGCATCTTTCTTTAAAAAATAAACCTAAACACTTTAGAAATTGTCTAATTTGGCTTCCTAACACACTTTTCATAATATCAAATAGATTTATTTGATAGGATGCGGTTTTTTTTAACCTTAAATGAGGTGTGGCTAAAAGTTTAGAATGATTTCCTCAGCGAGCATGCATTGTCACAGCCATTCACTTCAACACTTTAAGTTCTACTTACAAAAGCAATAGAAATAGACCAGCTTAAAAGGTGTAAAAAGTTGGAGGACAAGATGAAAATGAGATGATCAGTGCAGCTTTCATTATCATCTGTCTGGATTGATATATCAATCTGAATATATAAACATGCTACTTATGACTTGTTTTTCATATTTCTTTGTAGATCCGTTATTGACTATTTTTAACAGAATGACTGGACTCATGGTCTTATGCTGCATATGCAGCTCTTTTAGTCTTATGGCATATAAAAAGTTTGTAAATACAGGGATATTTTAAGGCTGGTCTTGTATAAGAAGTAATATGATAGATAGGTACAATGGAACTTTCCTATGAAAGAGAAGCAAGTTTAATGCATTGATAAGGGTAATGGAAAATTCTTGTGTTCTGAATCTCAGTGAATAACATCAACACTTTATGACTGAGGGATTTGAGGAAGGATGGAGTAGGAATAGGATAATAGTGATAAGAGTAGGACTTTTTTCTTTTGCAAAGAAAGAGGAAAAAAGCATAAAAAGAAAAGCATCTCTTTTAATCCCTGTGTGCTACATTTTTTCTAATCACAACTTTCACCACTGATAGAGTATGAGAACATGTTATTGTGAGATGGCACAACTCATGCTACCAATTTTTGTAGGTCATACAGTCCTTACCAGATGACTGCAGAAAGCATAGGATTTTTAAATGCTTGGAGGGGCCCACCAGATATTAACTTAAGAATTATTGGTTGTGTGTAGAAGTAGGCTAAAGGCATTTCCTGCTGTGAATGACACTTAGAAGTTCTCCTTTTGCAGTACTGCAGAAAACAATGGCAGAATTTATGTAGCATTCATAGACAGCAGATTTCCCTAGACACTTCAGAAATGCTATCAAATTAAAACTACTCTTCAGTAGGGCTTCATATTTTGTTTTTATTGGCTGTATAACAATACCTAAAGTGTGAATGTAAAATGAATCTTATTTACGTGATCGTTGAAGTGCGGATATTGTGAGATACCGAAGTGAATTTTTTTATATTTATTTTCTGTTCTGGTGGAAGTAATATAAACTTTCTAAATTATAGCTGATGGAAACACAATCAGGAACTATGAAGACTGCCTACTCTGAGATCCCAAGCAAGTCTCCAGGTTTCTCTGATCTGACTCATGACTGGTTGCTATTAAACCTATGTGTTCACTTTCACTATGGATTCAGTTCTATAAATCCTGTCAAATGCTGTGATACTCAGGAGGTACAATATGAAAATCCCAGGTTATATATTTGGGAAGAGTTATCTCTCTAGCCCTGTATGTTTGTTGATGACTCCATACCACTCAATGTGAGTCCAGATCATATTTTTACTTACTACAATATCTTTGATTTTGATGTATATTGGCCCACTGCCTCTGAAAAGAGTTCGATATCCTAATTCCCTTTTCACTGGGATAGGCCTAGAGATGGGCAAATACTGAGTTTTTCCCCACCTCCATGCAAACCTGGGCAATATCAGGTGAGCATCACCTGGATGCTTACTTTCCTTCTCTCTATCAGTGGAGGCAGGATTTGGCTTATAGCAGTAAGAGATGAGCAAAGGTTTTAGTGGAGAACCATAGCAACCTGCTCTAAATGAGCTGGCATGAAGGTTAGTGTGCTGACTATTCAAGGGGGAGCAGATTAATTGCTTATTGAAAGAGGCAGGAATATATTTTGAATCCTGCTCCCTTTCCTCATTTGCCCTAGGGAAAAGGCCACCATAAAGTGCCCTTCACTTAAGGCCATGCTAGTGGGATGGGCTCAGCACTCTGAGTTATTATTCACATTTTGCTTTAAGCACAGAAATGTATTTAAGACTGAAAATTGTTCTCCATTCTTCGGAAAGAGTGCTGAGAAGTTTTGTTATATGTTTGATTAATTATGCTATCCCTGAATTTAAAAGAAGTGGTGAAGGCTTCTAAATTATTTCCATTATCAGCATAAGCCATGGGATAGACTAAGCTCATGAGCAAATAGTTACTGCATGGTTATCTGTCTGCAGAAAAAAGGGGTTGGAAAAAATCACAAAGATTGGTTTAATGATTTAGCAATTGCTTGAAGAGCCATCAGTAAGTAGGTCCTCTTTTTCCTTCTGTTTGAAGACTGAGGAAAGGAGGGATTGTCCTCCTTCTTTATGTCCAAACATATTCATGTACATGAGATAAGAAATTCTACCTCATAACTTTTACCTAAGTATAGCTAACAGTGAAGCTTTGCCTGGCTTATGTTAATGAGAGTTGTGTACTGGGTTTGGTAGAATCCCCATCTATCCCCATTAGAGTACAGAGTTCCACTAAAGATAAACTCATTTTTTCAATAAGCCCAAGAAATATATGAATATATTATTAAACTCGAAACATTCTGTATGTACAAGGAATAAAATGCTTAGCGCTAAAATGCTTAGCACTTAGTTCAGTTTGGGTATATTACTAATTTTTGGTACTATCTAATTAATTTGCAGAGGGAAATCAAAGCCACTTTGATTGGTTTGTATCAATTTGCATCACACTAAGCAGAGGAAGAAAGTAATTGCTAACATTAGTGCTCCTTCTAAGGAGTTTTTAGAATTTACTTGACTTTAGGGATTAGCATGGATTTAGATCTGGTTACTCCTAAAGTTGGAAATAAAGGAACCTTTTTATTTCAAAGTACAGGGAATAAAAATGCTTCCTAAATTCTATTGTAACTCTGGGGGGAAAAAAAAACCACTTGTCATTAAGAAATGCAAATTGACACCTTGTGAAGAAGCTGTATTGATTTTGACCAAAAGGGAAAAAGCTTCTTTTATTAGACAGGTAAAAATGCAGTGTTATATTTACAGGAGAGAAGAGAAAGAAGGAATGATTGACTGACAATAGGCAAATTTGTCTTCTGTCTCTGGTTGTAAGTAGGATGTAGTAACTCTTCAAGTTGTGGAACATCTAGAGAATATTTCACTGGAAGCCATTCTAACCAGTGGCTGGAATAGGCTGCATGGGATCCTTATCTGTCATGAATCTCAAAATATGATCAAGTCCACTCAGTAGAATATTTGGATGTATTGGAATTTGCCCAAGTACAAACCCCACTAGCAAATCCAATGATTTCCACTGGTTTGCGGAGTTTTTGTATCAGGACCTTACTGAGCCTCAAATAAGACCTATTGCACTATTTGAAAGTGTAGGAGGGAATGAAGTCTGATGTACTGGATATTTTATTTAAAGAGTTAATGAACTGACATATGTTTATACTTACTACTGATAATATTTCTTTGGAAAACCCATCTAACTTCTTAACTGTACAAAATTGGCATCCTAGGATTTTCAAATCCTAAATTGGATTTGAAAATGGCATTTGGATAAAAATAAAAAAATACATCCTACTGGTTATATATGATTGCTTTATTATGTTTGATAAGAATGAAAAGCCGAAGGATTTGACAGTCCCAGAGCCTGGCATGTAAAATGAAATTCCTGAATGTAAATTAGACAGATTAAACTATCCTTTAAAAGATCCTTGATGGAGAAAAGGATGTATTTAAAATCCAATAAACTTCAGATCTCCTTCAAATGGCTTAAAATGAAGTCCAGAATGCTTGCTAAGTAGGAACTCCACTGGTTTTGATTTAATATAAAATTATGGAGTCTAATTTGAAAAAAATCCTGTCACTGTATTCACCTTGCAGAAATAAATATGAAACCATACGAAGAAGCATATTTCCACAAATGTATTCCAATTCAAGATGAACTAACTGTATGATCTACTTCATAAGCAAACAGAAAAAAAATTCTTATATTTCTCTACAATTATTAAAGAAAATAATTTCAGCTGCTGTATGACTTCTCATAAGCAATGCACAGAAAAAAATGTGCTTTTGATAGAAGTTCTAAATGGATGTCAGTAATTTTTTGGTAATGTAGAGGTGTCGTAAGTAGGGATGAAGTATTTTTATGTTACTAAGTTGCATATATGATTGGCTGTGCTGGCAAAAGAGCACAAAAGAGCCTTTGTTATACTCTCAGTAGAGCTATTTATACATTGTGACTTACTGTGTCCAAGGACTGCTTCCTGCTTCCGTTAAAAGGTAGTCCCTCCAAATAAAATAAAAGCCATAAACCCTGACATTACTCAAGCCCTGTCTATTGAAACAACAACAAAAAAATCTCACATGATTTTGTACTGCCTATATAGAGTTCTCTTGAGTTTACTTAAATACAGTTCCAGATGAAGCATACTCTGAAAGCAGTGCCTTGCATACCTAAAGAGGCAGACAGACATTTTATTTGGTTGGAAAATAATAATGATCCAAGCAATCAGGTGCATCTACAGGGTATAGCTGAAGCTGGAGAGGACTGCAGCATTCGTGGTATAGACCATAAGCTCTGTTGGCAGCAATTACTCTTTTTGTCTTGTGCTTGAACAGCCTGGGGGGAGACCTGATACATGCTTTGGTCTTTGTGAAGTGCTAATGCAATCAAACAACATAAACAATATCAATGTCTTCATGTCTTCCCTCCTTGTTCTCCATGCCCATGGTCAACCACAGCTCTTTCCCCCATATCCATATGTGCTCACTAATAAGTTTCACTTCGATTACATGATAGATTTAAATATAATATGCCGGGTTTCCTACAACCTCTATGTAGATCTAGGAAAGAAAACCCAAAAGAAAACCAATCAAAAACAGAAAAGAAGAAAATAATCAAATAAGGTTTGTGTTCTTCCCATTCTGGGAATACACAAGGTTTTTTGTAGCCCTGTAGTTTTGGGCAATAACCCTACTCCAGAATGATATGAGAAAAATTTCATCCCTTCATACAGAGTAGTGCGAAGTATAGGCATAAACAAGAATTCCTAAAAACATGAATATTAGAAATCTGCTCTCAAAATTTTCAGTATGGTGTAAAAATTTTTAATAAGGCCCCAACTAACTTTTATTGTGGCTTTTTTATTAGGAGGGAACAAATTCCAATGTCCTACAGTTTTGAATCCTCTCATCCATATAGGGAAGTTTTAACTTGAATATAAATAATGTATAACTACATATATTACAAAATATAGAATTTGGTACCTCAGCTATCTTTCTGAACTTTTTTTCCCCTTAATATAGCCTGTGATTCCTCTGTCTATGATTGTTCTATAGTGTGCCAGAGAGAACTCATTCACTGTTTCCTTGCCAGGAATAATCTAAGTGGGCAACAGGTGTTGGTGTGAATGGGAATGAAGTGAAAATGGGAACTATTTAACTGCATCTAAACCAGCCTTTGTATACATAATACGTCTCTCTCCCCAGAGCACCCTCAAATCTCTCATTTTAAATGTGTTAATAGCATTTCTGGACTAATTTTGTTTTAATTAGTACTATTTTGTTTTAAAAGTAAAACAAATCAGTATTTAGCAGAATCTCTGAAGAGCCTTGATTCCTTTACACACATTTCTCCAAAAAAAATAGACTCCATTTAGTCTAAACCTTGTGCTATTTGCATTGAAATGCCACACTGATATTTAACAAAGAAAAGGGAAAAATGCTGTTGCTTATATTTACATTATGTGTTTTTTTAATTACAGCTTCTACTACTGTTCCCATGCTTAAATGGCAACGCATGCTTAAATTTTCATCACAATATTTTATTCACAGATATTTTCAGGAACAGCATAACACACACATAAAGACATATTTCAAGTGAGCCGCAGGGTTTTTACTTATTCTGGTGAGTGTTAACCAATTAAACTAAATATAACTTTTCTGGTCAGGCGGTTAGGAATAATTCAAGGATTGCTCTATATGGATCCATTATTTTTGCACTCAGACTTCATAATTATTACATAACAAGTTAAGTTTTAAAATTAGGTGGAAGTAGTTTTTATTGACTTTTTTTGCATAAATTCTGAAGTTTTTGTGTTTTGTTTTTTTTTTCTTGTGTTAGAATGAGCTCTCAGTAACGTGAATGGAAGTTCAACTTTAGTAAGGATAGAGTAATAAAAACTGGATCCGGATCTCAGGATTTGGCATGTGGACACTAGATCTATTAAGTCATCTTGTCCATACTCCTGCCAATGCAGAATTGTTCCCTTCAGCATAATCTCCTGTGCCTTAGTCAGTCCAATTTTAAATGACTTGGGTGAAGTGGTTTCCATTACTTCACTTGGTTGAAGTATTACTTATTCCACAGACTAAAATAATGCTTTTCAAGCTGCTTCATTCTCATGGATCACTTCCCAATCCCAAAATTTCCCCCAGACGAATGCTTATGAGTAAGGGTAAGGAAAATGTGTGTAGAATATAAAGGCCAAAAGGAAAAAGTGGCACAAAGTCCTTCCCCTCACTCCATTTTTTTATGTCTTTCTCCTTGCTTCATATTTCTGAAGTCTGTCTCTTCACTCTTGCCAGTGAGACTTGGACCAAACTCCTTGAGAAACAGATCCACTGTGATTTTTTCCCCATTTTTCTGCGTGTGAATCATTCCAAAACAGTCTGTGAGGCTCCCCCTGCCCCCCTTCTCTGCTATATCCTATTATTTCTACTTTTCTGTGTATTAAATTTATTTTTAGTAAGGCTCTGACTTTTATCACTTTTTGCTGACTCTTCATTATCTGTCACTTAATTCTTGAGGTATTATCCTGATTAGAGTAAATTTTTCATAGAGAATCCATAGAATATATTTTTTGCAGGTGCATATGGGTGTGTGCAATAAAAATGACATATTTCAAATTATCAGGAATGCTAAAACCAACTATAATAGTAGACAAGACTGATGACAAAACCACTGAGAAAGGAAACAAAGGTTTGTGGGCCCTGTTTTGTAATACATCACATGTATACAGATAGCCAAGGCTTTAAATCACTGTGCATGCAAAATGAAGTTGAAATACTTGGTATTGTAACTGATATTACATGCTAAGATCTTTGTTTCAGTTTTCAGCTATACGCACAGTAGATGCTGCAAGAACAAAGACTGAATTTGGCACTTTATTGAGATGTAGAAATTCAACAGCAGGAAATAATCTTCCTTGAAAGAAACCCCTATTTCCGTCCTCCTTTTTTTATGCATCCTTTAGTAGCTGATCACTTAAAACAGGTGCTGTAATTCATGATTGGACATTAAACATTTACGATGGATACTGTCTGTGTTTAGAGACAACTTTATGTACCAGTGCTTGTAAGGCACTTCCTCTCAGGAATCAAGTGGAATTAAGATCATATAGCACTCTGGCAGATTATAGATTCAAATATTACAGCTGCTTGAATTATTCATTGGAATTTATTTACTCAGTTCATTTTAATATATGTAATTATTCAGAAATGAAACTTGATTCCTATAAATATGTTCTTTCAATACAAGTGTTCAATAAAGCACTAAAAAAAGGATGCCATCTGGGTACAAATGTGCCTGAGTCTCATGTGCTATTGGTGCTGCCCAGGTTTCTGGGCTATGACAGTTCTAGTGGGAACATCTGGAAGAAGCTGCCAGTCATTCAAAAGGCCGGGTATGCCAGGGCAAGTCTGGCTATGCCAGAAAGAAAGTCAGGGCAGGCTCTCGAGGCCATGGTAAGAAGTGGTGCCTGAGCACCAAAAAGCCTTATTTCAGCTTTGACTAATTCAGGTTCTCAAACAGAAATGGACTGCTAACAACTCCCATCCACGTGAGTCTGGTTCATGCAGAATGATTACTATCAGAGGTATATATTCACCTTTACTGGTTTACAAACCACTCTCTTTACTGAGGTATCCATATTTGCCTCCAAATGAATTAGCATCTGTGATTTCAGCTGTGTAGAGAAGAGGATTCTCACTCAGCACAGACCACTGTACTGAGTGCAATCAGACAGATATCTAATTACATGGGTAGAGACGTTTTAGAGATCCATCCATAAGCTCTTGTGGGATGACATATACAACTAACTCATGGTATGGTTGAATCCATGTGGCTGTGTGCCCCTTCTCTTTTCTCTGCTCACATAAAGGCTTTATCTGTTCTCATACTTGCATAGTGGTAAAAGCTTACCTGTTTTGATCTGCTTGTAATATAGAGAAAAAACAAGCTCTTTTCCAAAGAAAAGACACACATGAACTTTGAAGGGCATCCTGCAGCATGTGAATTTTCTCCATTGCCTTGTGAAGTGTTTGTGTACCTGGAATGTACCCTGCAGATACAGAACTGTACTGAGATGCTTCGATAGCTACACATGTTTTGGGTTCTGGGCATGGCCTCTGCTCCTTTCTCATGCCAATCTTAATAACTAATTCCTTCCATCTGGTAGTGATTGCTCAGCAGCCACAAGGGAACTGCAGCACCTCCTCTGGGCACAGCAGAGGTAGCTTCTCCTCACAGGAGTTGGGTATATTTGATTTTCCCCTTCCAGAATATGTAGGTGATCACCCTTCTTTCCTGTCCTTACTCTGGGTATGTATAAACCATACAAATATAAAATACCTAGAATATAGAAAAAAGAAAACTTAGATTCCTATGCCTTGTCTCACATATATGAATACTCATGATGAACTGTGCATCGCTGGAGCTAGATGCACTTCTACTGAGCAAGGAAACCCTAGTGCCAAACATCTAAGGTTTCTTTAATAGATTTTTTTCCCTGCAGTTGGATATTTAAGAGAGTCTTTTACATTTTATTCTCAGTTGTGTGAGACTGGTAATTTAATTTTTCTGCTCCTTAGCACAGGAGACAGAACATCCATAAAAGCAACAGTTTTCCAATACATAGTATAAATGATCTGCTATTCTAAGGACAAAAAGCAATGAAAATAAAAAAAGGGGTATCACCCAAGGAAAGATTTGAGAGCCAAATAAAAACTGAAAAGGCAGAACACAGGAAAACAAGACACAATACAGAAGGTATGTCATATAGGAAACATTACATCCTCCTTCTGGAGACAGATATCGTCAAACATGCTACTATCAAAACAAAAGCTTCTTTGACCATAATTGGTCATAAAGACTTTGGATCCTTTTCAGGCTAGTCCTCTGTTAAGATGACATCTGGATTATCCTTACCTTTTCATCAAAACAGGTCTTACTGGTGGTAAGTTTGATCAGAAAACTTTTATATACCGCCACCTCCTCCAACCTGCTGTTCACCAGGAGTATGTGCATGGGAAGAGGGGTGGTGAATGGGGCTATAGTCAGATCTGTCCCCATACTGGTGTACTGTCATCAGAATATGGTTTAACTAAGCATGTTCTCAGAGAAAAACACATACTGAAATCTTTTATAAAGTTCCAAGTAATTTAATTGTTGAGAGGACAAGCCCTGAGAGTCAGTCGTAAAACACACTCTTATTCATGAGCAGACTACCCAGGGTATTGCCGTGACCTAGATTCATTCGATACGTTAGCTTCATACTTACCTGCTTCAGAACGAGAGTGAAATAAGCCAAGACTTCAGGCATTATTACTTAGGGTGTAGTTAGGTGCCTCAGCTGAAGGAACACAGTCTGTAGGGCAGAGCCTTAGTTTCCCATGATCTAGCTTGCTAACAGCTGTTGACTGACAACTTATAGCACAAACAGAAACACTGGAAGGTTTTCCTTGATAACCAGCAGAAAAGAATGCAATATGTTTTTCATCTGATTAGGTGTATGGTGATTACTGCTTTATTTTGCTAAGTTTTGGTGCTTTTTTCTATCTTCTTCCTGTGAGTACAAGAAAGCATAAGACAGACCCTCTTTCAAGAATCCTTTAGAATCCTTTAAGAAAAAAAAAACAAACAAAAAACCCTAATAACAACAACAACCCCCCAAGTGTTTCCATGCTAGAATCTGAAGTGCTTCAAGATCACTATGCAGAACTCTGGCTGGAAGCTCACTACTAAGACACATACTGGAAAGGACCTGAAGGATATCTTTGCTTTGTAGGTGGTAGAGTGCCCTCACAAAGTCCTGGAGTACTTTGCAACAGTCTTTGTCATGATGCACAAAATTAGGGTCCAGAGTACAAAAAAGATGGTAGAAAGTGGTAGCAAGTGAAAGAGCATTTTTGAACTGTGCACAAGGCTCTTGGAGCTGAAAGGTCTTAGAGTTCTCGTCATTAAAGGAAAATAATTGAACTTTGGATTAAAAATACAAAGTTATCCTCACCTCAATGCATTCTTCAGAATCTGCAGATGTGAACTTGGAGAAGTCTTTTTAAACATCTTACACAAGAAGACAGATAATTTGCATGACTGTCACAAGTTGTACAGGTGATGTAATGCATTTGGTTTATTTGCCTGAAACGAACAAGGTACTTTAGTGAAGCGTCTGTTTTCACCAAAGCCCAGCTATGTTGCTGATGGCTGTTGTGCTTTTGGCTTGCAATGGAGGATGCTGTGCTATGGGCAGGCAGTTTAGAGAACAAACAGGAACTTTGTTTCCTTTCATTTAGGGGAAAGAAAACAAGGCAGAAGGAGCAATGCTGAGCAGCTGCCTGAAAGCTGCTTTGTCTCAGCTTCATTTGGACATGATCCCTGAATTGATTTTTGATAAAGTATATAATATATCAGAAGAAATCACCAACCTATAGCTGTAGTAAGCAGTTTTATTTAGGATTTACGCTCTCTGATGAGATAGCAGTGTAAATTCTACTAAGCAGGTCCTATGCTCTTTGAAACAGGGCATTGAAATCCGATATACTACCTAATAGTGGAATTAACAGCGAACATGATAAGGCATATGCATGGTTGTCAAACTTCGCTTACCACCTATTTCATCATGTGGAGAGCAAAGAAATCATGACAGTACAACATACTGGCAGCATGAGAATCTGTCTCATTTAACATCATGCTACTGTTGTCAGTTGGGAGAGCCCTTACTCAATTTGGTGCTCTCCACTGAATACTCAGTATCATTTGAAGTTGGTGGAAATCTGAGTGCTTTGTAGCATCTGCTTTTTACATCGTAGTGTTCTCCAACCTTAAAAACAGATGTCTGAAATAGTTTATTGTGCTTTTCCTCAAATATTACACAGCACCAGTATGTGCACAGCACAAAGGATTATCTCAACAGCACTGTGTAGGTCTTTAGTCTTTAGTCTTTAGTTTATGATCTCTGTGATCTATTGTACGTAAACCTTTTTATGAGACTGGGAAGGGATGTAGCCTGAGTAAAATTAAACAGTGTACTATGCAAAAAACCAAAAAAACAAACAACAACCAACCAAACAAAAAAATTAAAAAAATAAGGCTCTTCTGCTCTGTAAATGGACAGATTGAAGACCCAAAATAGAAAGATGTTGGAAAATGAAACATTTTCATCAAATAATTTCAACCCAGAGAAGTATTTTATGCTAGACAACAGAAGAAGATGTCAGGGTTTTTGCTGGCAATAACAGGACTTATCTTCCCAAGGGATGGAGGAAGTGTTCTATCCATTCTCTCACATTTTGAAATTTCCAATGGGAAAATCTTAACTATTTTTATCTTGTTGTCTTCCAGTTCCTGCATCACTTTCTTCTGTGAAACAAATAGAAGTTACAGTCAAGTACCAGCATGGCTACAATCCAAAGAGCATAAGATACTTCCAAGAGAAATGAGTGACATATATAGTGTTTTTTTCAGGCATTTGTACCATTGTTGATTATAATACATTCTTGTCTTCATGCCTAAAGAATCATGCCAGCAGTAAGCCCTTATACTGAATAAAGAAGCATGCTGCTTCCCCGTAGGAAAATGCTAAACCAATCTATCTAGTTTACAGCTTGGTTTAATGGTCACATCTCTACTAGAGAGTTTCAAAATCTTGTCATAACATGGAACCAATCAGTGTATAAGCCAGGATGTGAATGCTTCCACTTAAAGCCACTGAATGCCAGGATGTGATGGGCATTGGTTCCTAAGGACAAGGTTGTCAAAGATACAAAAGATTATATCTGAAAATCTTAGTAAAGGAGCCACATAGGCTTATTTGAAAGGCATTGGAGAGCAGAAGTCCATGGACTCATTCCTTTGGTTTGCCCTTTCCCAGCAGTTTGGTAGCTGGGGAGTAATGCAGCTGTTTGGGTATCTGTTCTCATCTAATGAGCCTCATGTT
The DNA here is from genome assembly GCA_013396775.1 of Cephalopterus ornatus. NCBI lineage: Eukaryota > Metazoa > Chordata > Aves > Passeriformes > Cotingidae > Cephalopterus > Cephalopterus ornatus. The sequence continues at coordinate 614 of VZRE01013832.1, read as the reverse complement.
GATGAATCTTTAAATTAAGAAATAGGAATGTGCAGAATTTTCATAGCTTGTCGCTTTGCTAAAAGATGGAATACAGAAATTCAAGGTTTTACAGATCAGAAAAGGGTTTCCCTCAGGTTTCCTGTGCTTTGGGAGTGCTATAAACATTGAACTATAAATAAAACATAGTATTTTGTCTCACAATAAGGATTTTTAAGAATACGGTCTTGGTGCTGTGCCTTATGAGGAGTTCTGTCTTGTGCCAGATTATATGTTTTAGAAAGCAATGCTAAATTGGAGTGGCTTAGTGAGATGCAAGTACAAACAGATCCTGCATGTCTCAGCCATGTTAAGATGGTGGTGTTTTGGGAAAGCCACAGCAACAAAACTTCAGAAGTCTAAGGATCTTCCAAGCTGAAGTTATCAGTACCTTAGCTCTTCTGAAATCCTAGCCCATATAGGATACATTCAACAAAAGATTAGGGAATTTCTTGCATGGAACTGAGGCACATGAAACCTAGAGATTGTCCCTTCCTTAATGCCATCTCACTCTAGAATTGCCTAAGTTCAGGTGCCCTCTCACTGTAGACTTTAGATTTTCCATGTGGCTGATTCCAATGGGATGAGGTTCAATA
>VZRE01013831.1:48215-84225 GCA_013396775.1 Cephalopterus ornatus | reverse complement strand
GACCATCTCTCCAGCTTGTCCAGGTCCCTGTGAAGAGCTCTCCTGCCTTCCAGCAGGATTTCTCACATAGGTAGAGTTTGAAAAGCAATTGCAAGCTCTGATTATGCTGTCACACTCTAATTTTATTTAGTTCAGTAAAAAATGAATATCCATTTTATAGTCTTACTGTGAATTTCTTGTGCCACTGAAAACTGCTTATGTTTTCTTCTTTGAGCTACAAGTAAATAATCATACTTCTAGATTAGCTGGCTTCCAGAGAGAGTTTATGGCATTACTTCTTATCATAATTCTTGAAAAGTCAGCAAGAATTGCATTGAAGAAAGCAAAGAGAAAGAATTTATTTTCCTGTTTAAAGTTGAGTGAATTTTTTTTAGCATACATATATTGGCACATATTTCCAGTTCTTTCCATTTTCAGTTTTATTTGGCTTATTATAAAATCACTGTGGCTGGAGAAGATACTGTCCTTAAAACCTTTTGTGATGGTGATTTCTTTGCCTCTATAAATTACATGCTCTATTTTAACTATATTTTAAGTTAGATATCTAAGTGATCTTTCTACTGACTTCTCTTCTTTGCTGCAAACTAAATGTGTTAGTTACACTGAGGGTGGTGAGGCACTGGAACAGGTTGCCCAGGGAAGCTGTGGATGCCCCATCTCTGGAAGTGTTCAAGGCCAGGTTGGATGGAGCTCTGAGCAGCCTGGTTTAGTGAAAGGTATTCTTGCCCATGGCAGCAGGGTTGGAACTAGATGACCTTTAAGGTCCTTTCCAAAGCAAACCATCCTATGATTTCCTGTCTGGAGTTTAAAAGATAAGGAAGACAAGTTAAGCTCTTACAGCTGTTTAATTACTGGGAGTCAGTTCAGGTTTCAGCCATTTCCTGTGGTGCTTTCCTTCATCTTCCAATATCACACAAATCTGCAGCTGTTGCTTTTTAGAAGTGCAAAGGAAAATCCAAGATTGAGGTAATTTGTGTAATAGACAATATTTGTGTTAATTTATTTTAGAATTTTTTTAATAAGACTTGGTAATTCATGAGTCAACATACATATGCTAATTATGGATTTTGGTTGGTAACTGTTGGCTCTTAGGAAAAGTAAAGAAGGAGCTTGACCATGACGATAATCATTTACATCTGGATGAAACAACTAAGCTGCTGCAGGACCTTCATGAAGCTCAGGCTGACAGAGTGGGATCCCGGCCTTCATCCAATTTGAGTTCCCTCTCCAATACCTCTGAAAGAGACCAACATCATCTTGGTAAAGTTAGCTGTGTCACAGAAGTTGCAGTATTTGTGTTCTAATTGAAATTGGTTTAAACTTTTTAATTTACAGAATCTTTGTGTGAAACTGTGCTGATAGAACAGTGTACTTACTGACTGCAGGATCATGTTTTGATTTTTAAATATGTATGGCAAAAACAACTAAGAAGACATACTTTTGACCCCTGGAATTAATGGCACTAATTGTAGTTACTTATTTTTTGAGTAGGTGTGATTGAAGTAATTGTGAAGTAAATTGATACTGACTGGCAAATCCCTATAAGGACTTGCATTTAATGCCTTTAGAAATACTAAGGAGTACATAATGCTTCAGCATAGTTGAATGCACAAAGTAACAAGTGGGATTCTTCAACAGCATTCCACTGTCAACTGTAAAATTCAGTGATAAACTGCTTAACAATTTGGTGCCATTCTGAGAAGGTAGGAGATGTTGATTGGATGATACTCAGTTGCATTTTGTATAATTTTTCAACTCAGAGTAATACAACTGCTTTTCCAAAAATTAGCTAAATCACTAAGAATCTTGTAGTTTCTTTTTCATAATCTCCTATTTAAATATAATTTCAAAGTATAAACTGAACATAGGAAATAACATGCTGTTTATATATATAACTGTCTCTTCATTATATTTCTGTACTGCTAAAGGTTTTCATTTTTTCCCCTGTGTTCTACAGGAAGCCCCTCTCATCTGAGTGTTGGAGAACAGCAAGACATGGTTCATGATCCCTATGAATTTCTTCAGTCTCCAGAAACCTCAAATACCACTAGTAACTAATCTGACATGTACTATATATATTTTGTATTTTAATTGTATTATGTTTTTATAAAGTTTTTGTCCATGACAGAAACCTCAATTTTGTCCTCTTTTCTATGAGGATTCCTGTATAATATTATTGTATATGCAGGATTAAACAAGCAAACAAAAAAAAAAAAAGGAAAAAAAGAAAAAACCTACTTAGTGCATTGTGTTGTTAGCAATGTACCAAGAACTGCTTTCAATTTGTGTATTAAGGGAGGTTGTTGTCTACTGGTGTGTGAATCTTGACTGAAAACCAACAAATAATGTGTTAGAAAAATTTGTATTTTATAGAAACTAAAACGTGATAATTTTCCCAGAATCATGGCAGCGGCCATTAAATGTTTCTAATATATTTATCTACTAGTTCTATTGAGATCTTAATCTGAACATATCCAAGGATAAACAAAGAACTACTTGAATTGGGATAACTTATTTTTTCCCACTTCCTAATGCTAATAATCTGCAGAAGTAATTCGTAAACATTTCCCCATATTTTTAAATCTTTTTTTTTTAATTACTCAAGAGAATACTTAATTTGAGAGTAACAGTACTTGGTAGTTGCAGTAAAATGCTCACTACAAGACTTCTACCCTGGATCTGAAAAAGATGGGTGTTTTTGTGATCCATTGTATCTTGAAACACCAAGAAAATAAAATACTTGTATTTTTTAATATGACATGTATATCTGATTGAATGGAAAAAGTACTGAATAAGGTGTGCTTTTCAGTAATTTCAAAATAAAACTTTTATAATACAGTAGGATAATACATCAGTAGCGAAACTGAGGGATTTTGTACTATTGCTATGTGCAAGCAGATGTTATAAATTAATCATATTTTGTAAATATTAATAAAAATAGAAAAGCAGTTTTGATGTTTGCAAGTATCTTGTTCTTTCCAGGAGAAAATTTGCTTCCTTTACTACATCTGAAGTAGTAGGAGTTTTGGGTCTGAATTTGTATGCTCCTTTAAAAGATAAATTTCATCATGTCACATGTAGCTATAAACAAAAAAAAAAATTGTGAATTTTTAGGAACCATCAAGGAAGTCTGTCAGATAACTGATGGCAAAGTTTTGATAAAGTCTAAATAGGGAGATTTGTTCATTCAAAGTAGGTATGCTGAAGAAAGCACACAGCTAGGTTTTTCCTTTGAGAGTTGTTAGGAATGTGTGTGGCAATGTGTTTGGGCTGCTCTGCTGCTCTTATATTCTGATTTATCATGACCAGGGGTCTTGGAAATAACGCGTATGATCTGCTGCACTATGACACTGTTGGACGTTGGAAAGTGTTTGCATGGACACACGGCCTTGTTTTGGTCTGTAGCTCCCTAAAATAATTTTAATTGAAAAAAAAAATATGGTTGGTCTTGATCTCTAATAGGTCTAATTTCTCATACAGTAAATGTAAATTGATTCCTGTAATATACTCTAAGTTACAGTTGCAGTTGGTGAGGAAATCTTTATTGAAACACTTCCTGTTGAATTGCCTGCCTGAGCTCTTGAATAAAATTCCACAGTAGAATGTTCAAAATGCTCCTCTAGAGTAATATGCTGGTTTGTTTTGGTTTTTGTTTAAACTTCAGTGTTTACTAATGAAATCTGAAGATACATGCAGTATCTTATTTAGTATCTTCATCTTCGATTTCAAACAGAATGCATTCAAGCTTTCTGAAACTCTTTAAAGCAGCCTTTATGGGCTCCATGAGTTAGTTGTATAAAAGGCTGTATGTTGTTTGTATCATTACCATACCAGAAAGCACTTTGTTCCTGAGGAAGGTTTGCTTATTTATTCAGCCTATCCGACCCTTAAGCAATGTCAGTTATGCACAACACTAAGCACTCCAACTGCAGTTCTGCAGGTGCTGGAGGATCCTCTCAATAGGCCTACTGCCTGTATTCCCCAGGAAAAAAATGCTTTTAGGGCAAAACTTCTTCCCAGAGGCAAATATAAATGTTGTTGCTTTGGTGTCTTCTCACAAATGGCAGACATTGACTTGTAACCTGTTTGCTGAATGTGCTGATACACATGACTGGGCTCACTAAACGCCTCAAGAAGAGCTTTTGTTTTTCTTCCAGAAATCTCGTTCTCATAAATTTTATGGTAAGGTTGGACTCTTGAGTTTGCAGCCTCTGGTAAAACTCTAATACTTTAGCTTTTTTTTTTTTAAGTGATTGAAGTAACTTCTTTCAGTCACTTTTTTGTAATAGTGCATTTTTACTGATTCTTGAGCTGAAAGAGAATCTCTTTCTCTTCTTCATTGTTTGTGTATGTGCCTATTCTTGTGCCAGGGTAATGCTGCTGCATTTTCAAGATTCTTCTGTTTTATTTCAAAAAAAGCCTTAGGATTCAATTTTGCTAGTCCTTTTCCTACTTATTTGAAAGGGGAAAAAATTCCTAAGCTGTGTCTCATTTGCTCTTGTGTATGCGGGCTGTAAGTTCTTACTAAAATACATTGAAAAGCTCGGAAATAACCAGTTAAGGCCTGTAATCTTATGATCCTAGCTAATTATTAAGAATTTGAAAAGCATTACTTCTGTGGGTTTATTTAACGTATGTCATTATTTATTTAATTCCATATACACTAGAAAGGGATGGTGTTTATCTGGTAGCTATTTCCTGTTTAGCTCATTTGGAAGAGGACTGCGTGTCTATGGCAACACATATAAATCCGTAATACGTAACATCTTCTAGCTAGGTGGCACCATATGTCAACACACTTTATGTGAGTTCCCATCAGTTTGAATATTTCTGATGCTGCCATTGAAATAGAGTTCAATTTCCCAGGGTGTTTTGTAAAACCAACCCGGAGTTTCTATAAAAAATTGAGAAAAAAAATTGCATTTGTACTAAATGCACTGAAAGATTTCAAGGAAACACTGAAGACTGATTCGCAATTTATTTTTTTCCTCTAATGCTGCTGTATCAAAACCTGTGTGGCATGAAGGATGTAAGCAATGGTAAGAGAAATCTCCTTCTGTTCTTCCACAGGATAGAAATACATCAATGAAAATGGAGAATGGTCTAAATAACTGCGATTAATTTTTTAGTTTTTTTGATATCTCTCATCAATGTCATGTTTTAGCACAGTGGCAGCAAAGGGAATGTTGAGACTGTGTTGCACACATTTCAGACATCTTTGTAAACAAGGATTCAGCATGAAACAACTTTCCTCCACTGTCTGTTTTGGGATACACAAGTATAGGGACAGAATTTACATGAAAATATTAGGGAAAAAATAATAGTAAACCTTTCTGATGTTTCTCCTTTGCTGTTTATTAAAAAGAAAAGAAAAAGCACAGGGGCATTTTTACAGTCATGTAGTTCTTTTGCTTTCTGGCAGATGAATTGCTATGATGAGAGATTAATGCAGATGAGACCTGAACAGCTGACCAACAGAAATAACCTTATGTCTCCACCCCTACATTCCAGAGTGAGTGGTTGGTCCTCACCATGCCACTCCTTTTTGTATTTGTAGCTTTACTGCTTTTTATCTACCTGGCTACCATAGGATTTGGAATCTACAGACGATTCCTGCCACATGGACGGAAACATGCTGTTTTTTCTGGTTTGTTTTTCTTTTCTAACCTACCATCTTTCTTGAATTATGTTTTACTATAAATGCTAGTCTGTGTCCAATTAAGGGGAGGGGACAAAAACCACCCACCTCACTAATTATGCTACCAATGAAGGCCAGGGCATTTCCAAAGGGATGAGATTTATTCTCAGTGAGTTTAAACCCCCAGTTGAATGTTGCAGAACTCAGTTGAAGTAGATTATTTGGGTTTATGTTGGCTCCCATCTTGCAGGAGGGCATGTGTGTATGTAACTTGGTGTTTGTAAATATTATAGTTAATTAGGTTTTGAAAGATCCTTTAACTTAGGCGGTGACTGGAAGAAAAGGGTCAGGGGGCAGGAGATGGAGAAGAGCCAAAGTTGTTTGGAAGCAGGAGGCAATGCATCCCGGTTGAACGGTTTTTCCTAGACTGATGAAAAATTACTATAAATCACAGAAAATATCCTCCTACAGGAAATGTTGGTATGTCTTAGAACTAGTAAAACAGACTTTTTTTTTTGAGTTTTTCTTTTTTAAATCACAAGTCCTTTGGATACTGAAAAAATAATATGCTATAGGAAGAAAGTACATCTTTACATGAATTTAAAAGTATTCTTCACTGTGCCCACCTCCACTATGTACTCTATAGCCCAGCTCACAGTGCAGGAAAGGCGAATTCTAAGCAGCTATTGTCCCATCAGATAACTGCAGGAGTTGTTGTCCTCACCAAAACTCTGCAAGGAGACAGGGCAGAATGATGTTGCTCTTCCACATACTGGATAAAGGAAACGAATACACAGAACCAAACTCCATGCAATCTCCATGACTGCCTATGATGGTCCAGGTCTCTCTACTTCTAACTGTTGGTGTATCCTACAGTGTTACCAAAAATGTTGGGGTATCCTTCAGTGCTACCATATACTGGTTATTCTGGTCTGCTGTTATGTGCTTGGAGTGCACTCGGTGCTGCTTTGCAAGAGTAACGTGTGACAGTGCAGGTGTGCTGCCATGGTCACTAGGGATTAATTAGTGGGAATAGAAGACTGGATGAAACATTATTTATGCTTAGTAGTTTGGCTCATGAAGGATTTGAACAGATGCTGTTTTTGCAAGGAAAGACCCCTCAGAAGCAGCGCTGTGAAAAGCACAAAGCCCATCACTATTTGCTTGTGGTGCTCTCAGTCCATAACTGCAGGATTAAAAACTGATAGGCCTGTTATGGAATTATGAACTAACACTAACTTTGTTTTTAGAAGGGTAAACTTGGATAAGATGAAACACCTTGTTTTATGTTAGGTTTGCTTGTTCTTTGTCAATTCAGTATATTACAGAGCACAGTCTAGAGTTCTACGTTATATCCAAATGACTCTTTTAACATGGGAGAGGGAGAAAGTTTAGCAGCATAATGAGAAAGAAAACGCTGATAGGCAGTATTTCATTCACTTTTTTATATACAAAACATAGATTGTTGCTAGGAAATGGTAGGGTGTCAATGGAGCACTCTCATGACAGCATTGTAAGTCTTATTGAAACATAGGTTGAGTAGTCAGCATAGCTGTAGGTCTAATGATTAAGCTTTTTTGCAATGTGTTTAAGAAAAGAGTCTATTAATTGTGTCTCTTCTTCTACTTCTTTTGAAAATGAAAGACAACTTTAACATACAGGCAAAAATCACAGTGCTGATAAATATCACGTCCTTATAGGTGAGTAATTAACAGCCTTGCTGAAGCTCTGATGTGCCTGCAGTCCTGTTTTTTCAGTTATGTGCATCCTCTGTGTTATCAGCTGAGGACTTGCACTTTAACTATGTTGTGTCCCATGACCATTTACAATGCAGGAGAGATCTAGGAAAGGAAGACAGATCTGTAAACCCGTTTCTTGCTTGGGAATTCTTGAAAGAGACGAGATGAGGTTGTCCATTCAGAGGACTTCCCATTTATCTCTCTCTCTGGAGGAGCAGATAGGTCTAAGCTATGAATACTTGAAAAATCATAATAACTGTTATGAAGCCTGATTTTGATGCCATTTTCAAAATATAGTTGGTACATACCAAAGCTGTTGAATGTAGTAAGAGTTTTTGATTCTAACACTAGCAAAATTATAAAAGAAAAGGCAGCCAAAACAGACATTTCTCACTTATTTGCCAAAGTGTTTCTATGTTCTAGCTGACAGAGGATTTAAATACAAGAAATATTTATACTTTTTTTTTCTTGAATTTCTGCCTCAACAAATATTTGAAGAGGGAAAATCCTGAAACTTCTGTATTTTTGCATTGGTCCTTTCTGAATTAGATTTCAGCGGCGTAGCTGCTCTTCTGTTTTTGATGAAGAATAACTTTGCCTAAACATCATAGGAAATAATTGCATTTGGGCACACAATGAGACTTCCTCAACTGGTGAAGAAAACACACCTTCCCATTGTCCTTGTGTTGTGTCAGTGAGCAGTCATTCTCTTCAAAATATTGGTAATTGCTGTCATGGTAACAAAACAAAAACATGGTGTGGCAACTATTTTCAGCCTTGCACATGTGATACCTCTTCTGGCTGTAAAACACTGAAGTTTTCAACCAGGGCAAGAGATGTCCTCTAGTTCAAGCCTAGCATGGGTCGTTTTTTCTGAACAATAGTCCAGGTGTGTGGGGGGAGTTGTAGTGCTTTGTTTTGTTTTATTTTTTGCTTTGTTTGTTTTGTTGGGATTCTTTAGGCAGATGGGCAGCAGGTTTGGATATGGGAGGGGTACGACAGGCCAACCAGTGTAGAGTGATCAACTTGTTCTTAGTAGCTATTTGCCCTACTCCTGAAGACCTCTGCAGCTAAGTGGGGTGTGGTTGGCACTGAAATCATGGGGGCTCTGACAATAACCAGCCTTTGTGTTCTTTAGCACAGGAAAAACCAAGCAACAAATTACTACAGGAGCTTCACAGAATTTTAAAATAATAATAATAATAATAATAATAATAATAATAATAATAATAGTAGTAGCACTCCTGGAGCCATGCAAATCTTCAAGTACCTTTTTTTAAAATGTCTTTTGATCTTATCTTTAGCTTAGTTGTGGAAGAAATATTGCATTCAAGCTTTAAGTTTAGGTAAGCTGACTGTTGAATGAATGTAATATAACAAAGCTAACACCAGCTGCTTTTAATTTCATGTATATATTTGGTTTATAGAGAGAAAATTGGAAAATTTTCTATATTCCATGCTGTTAGTATGTGTTGTATTTGGTCTAAAAATTTATCTGTACAAGGCTTATTCTTTAAAATATTAAGCAAAATGAAATATCTATTATATTTATTATGCAGATTTTTTTTTCAAGATCCATGTTTGTCTTTTTTCCTTCAACTGAAGAATGCTAATCTAATAAAGAAAAAATATAATATTTTGTCAAATGTACACTGGCAAGATTTGTATGAACTGCAAAACATCTGAAATTGGTATCTTATGTATTCTGTACAGTGCTTGATCTCTTTTTTTGCTAACATGGTGGACTAAATCCTGATCACAGTGATTTGACTTAAGTGGAGGCAAAATTTGCAGCATATATCTAGAATGCTCTTTTCTGTTGTATATATTGCCAAACTATGAGCAGTAAGAGGAACCTGGTCAAAAGAATTTGAAAACGTCTAAGAAAGAGAGAAGGAACAGGCATTGTATTAGGAGCCTGTGATAGGGGAAATGGGTTGGGATATGCTTTGGTCATTTAGTCTGACTCATTTTTTTTGCGAACAACCAGATGATGTTTCCTTCTCACTGGTCTTAGAAGAGCAGTAGTAATAAAAATCTGTAGGTTGAACATTATTTAAAGGATCAATATTTGAAAAAATCAAACGATGAGTTGTGTAGATCAGTAAGAAAAGTAATTGATGCTGTTATAACAAATGTAGGTAGAAGGGAGAGAGAAGAGAAAAAAAGTAAGTATTTTGCAAAAATAGCAGTGGACAATTGCCCCCTTCTGCTATGCTGTGCAAAGGCAGAGCTGAAACTATTTTATTGGAATTTACATTTTGACACTTGGAAGTAAAATGGTGATTACTCAAATATGTTTGAAATCTTATGGATCCAAGTTCCTTGAGCATGTTTGGACCTCTCTCCTTTGGGTACTGTGCCTTTTGCTGCATATTGTACATTTAGCCAAACTGAGTGGGCACTACAGAGTGTAGAGAAAGCTGGTTCCATTTCTAGGTTACCTGTTTGTCAGTTCAGTTAATCCATGTAAATGTCTCTGAAGTTAAATATCCGCACCCTTAATTGGGTGTATGTAGGGTTGCATATACTCTGGACAACGAACTGCACTCTCCTTACCAGGCACAAACAGGTTCTACCTTTTTCAAGTAGTGGCAGATCTTCCATTTAATAGTTTTTCATACCATTATATGCTAAATGAAGTGCTAACAAAGGTTCTTCTTTTGTGCTTTGAGAACAATCAATCTGAAGCTTGCAATATTTTTTAAGGCCTTGGGTTGTTGTTCTTTTCCATTTTGTTGTCCCTTTTATGCTGCCTCAGAGCCAGAATTCTGAGGGTTTTGTTCCCTTATCTTCTGGTCATTAAACTACAGTGTGAAACATTTTGAACTCATACATTACAGGTTAAACTGCTTCTGACATAAGACACACAGAAAACTTGTAACACCATTCATGATGAAATTACTGAATAATTTTTTGAGGATTAACATTTCACTGCTTCTTAAAATCCTCTGGGTCATGACAGTGAATAATTAAGAGTTTCAGTTCTGTGCACAGCCTTTCTGAACCAGAAGTGTGTAGCTTCTGTTTCAAATTATTTGCACCTTTAGGTCCTCTGTTTTAAGGTGCTTCCTTTGTCTTAAGGCTTGGCCAATGTTAATAAAACATAAATATTTATACTGGCCTTTGAATTGTTAACTGGCTCAAGCAATAGCTTAGCAACTGAGATAACATAGGAGGTTATCTCTAGCATTCTGTTCTTACATGCTACTTTGCTGCCAGAAATTCTATGAAAGGCTTCAGAAAAAATCATCTCCTGGCTGATTCTGGTGCATAGGGACTAGAATATTGTTGAAGTTTACTACTAAACAAACTAGCTTGCAGCAACTTATGCAGTAATATTCCTGTTGTAATTCAGGATGGCTATGTAACTTGATTTAAGAATGAAATGAATTGATGAAGTTATAGCATTGTAGATGTGATGAACACAAAAATCCTTGTTGATATTTGCACTAAATCATAAAGATGTATGTTATGCTCTCAAGAAATCCCTAGTGCACTAAAAAAACTGCAGAAATTGTAAAAAGTGTAGCAGATGTGAAAATATATGATTATGGTAAAACAGATTTATTTAATTTGCAATATTCAGTTCTGACAGATAATTTGCAACATTTTTTTTTTGAATGATATGATGGGTTGTAGTTTGCTACTAAACATTTGCTAGGATAATTCTGAGTGGAAGCCAGCAGAAAAATGTCATGGCTAGTAGTATGGTAAATTTGTAGCTGAGGTCGAATTTTGATTAATACAACTCTTGGAGGAAAGTTGAAAGTTTTTTCTTTATTCCTCTCAAGCAGTGGGTTGGTACTTTTGTGGTCAGGCTGTGGGACCGATTCAATTGACTGCTCTACCCATTTATAACGTGGAGGAAAGGATGGGAGTAGTAACAACACAAGTTTCCTAGTGTTGGACCTTTTTTACACTTGGCAGTATTTAATTATTGTCTAGTTACTTTAGGTATTTCTAGATTGCCTGACTACTCTGGGCTTTTGCAAATTGCCAAGCAGCCTCATGTTACTGTCCTTGGCTGGTACTGCTGGTATTCTAAATATCTGAAAGTAAAAAAGGCTAGTGCAGATTCTGAACTAGATTTCAGAATCTAGATGCTCTGCAGCTCCAATTTAGAAACTCTATCAGTGTTCTGGTAAGTATAACAATTTTTTTTCTCTTGTTGGCAGGTCTAATGTTTTCTTACCCCTACAAATTTTATCAGCTAGTGTCTCTTAAGAGTACAACCACCACAGTGGTTGCAGTAAAGCAAACAGACAAATGGTCAGTCTTCTACCTGCAGACCAGAGCCCCTAAATCATCATTAGAAATTCAAGAAAGGTTCTTGTGTCTTTCAAAGGCATTTACTTACTCTTGGCTTGCTGGATGTCATAAATCAATTGCCTATGGGAATAATGTATTTATTACTATATTTGGACCAGTCCTCACTCAAAAATAATACCATAGTGGTATCTATGTAAAAATATTTTCCACCTAGAAATGCAATCTTGTAGTCTTAAGCAGAAAGCTAAGGGAAACCAATCTGCCATTAGGGGTGTTGTATGAAATTAGGCTGAAACATGATGTTTCTTGAAAATTTCTAATGTTCTGTTCTAATGCTTCCAGGGTTCAAGAATCAAGCCAGTTCCAAATAAAAGATAAAGGGTCAGCTGTACCAAAACTTTGGAAATGTCATTGGTTGCTTTACTAGTTTCTCTCCAAGTCCTCTCCTTTCAATCAAAATTGTTAATTTTGTGCAGTAATTCAGGATATCTCTACTCACCTTCTCTTTCAAATAATATTTGTCTGAACACAAGATATCTAATTATAATTAAATGCTAGTATTATTATGTTTGCTTTATTTTTCTCTCTCATGGTTTATTTTAGTGATTACTATTATTCACATAAAACTTTTTTCTACAGCTTCCATTCAGTTGCCATTGTCAAATTTCTATTATGGATATCAAGTTTTCATATCCTCCATAAAATTTTCACAATTGTTTCATAATTTGAAAACTTTTGCTACAAGCTTTACAATGAAGTGAGAAATCTTACGACCGAAAAATATCACAAGTAGATTTGATAGAAATTTTTTACAGCATCTCCTGATGGTAAATTTATTATCAATCCAGTTGATACAGCTCACATACTGCTGTCTTCCCTAACACACAGGGCTACCCCACCTTGTCTGTCCCTTCTGAAGAGTTTACAGCCATTGATTGAGCACTCCAGTTGTGCAAGTCATCCCACCATGAATCAAATCAATTGAACTTGTTCAATTCTTGATCTATGAACATGAAGAAAAAAGCTTCAGTTCAGACCATGCTTGTTTTTTAAGGAAGTGGGGTGGTGGTGGGTGGGATGTGGGAAAGAATGAAGAGGAAGATATAAAATAAATTATTCAACATGAGATTTATATATGTCCTACACACTAGTATGAAAACTCAGCAGAAAGCAAGATATTTTGTTATATTTCTAAATCAAATCAGAACTAACAAGAACTTTTTGAAGTAAAATTTTCAGTTGAGGACATGAAGAAAACAAATCGTGAAACTGTAAATGCAGGAGTTTTTTAATGGTAAGAATTTGTTTTCCAATTTTAATATATTAATATCAAAATGATCTTTTTAAACATTCATGTTATAATCTCTGTGTTGTAAAAATTTCATGTCATCTGTTCTAGATTTTTTTTTTGTCATTAAATAATGATTTTTAAAATCCCTTTTCAGTTTGCATTTCCTTCTAGAAATCAGAATTTTAGAGCTCTTGAGTGCTGACAGAACTGATGGAGATCATCAGCGCATTTTAGTTTTGTTGATTTTGAGGTACGGGAGCATTGGAGGCTCTTTGAGGCTTCCTTGCTGAGCTGCTAGCTATCTTGTAGAAGAAGTCATGATGTAGGCTAAAAATTTCATATAAATGTGTGGCTAAAATAGCATATAAATGTGTGTTTTAAAATAGAATTTTTTAATCAAAAGAGATATAGCTGGTAATAAATTACCTTAGGATTGCTTTTAACTTATTAGTGTTTCACTAACCCATCTGAGAAGTGGAAAAAACCAAGATCTTAGATTAACTGTAAATCAACCTTGCTATAGTATTTGACTTAAACCAAAATATTGAGTTTTGATATAATTAACATTAAGGTTTAATGTTGGTATTTAAATAGAAATGTAAATTTAAAGCAAAGTTCAGATTCTATTAATTTTTGTGGTACTCTCTTTTCCATTAAACAGAATGAATGAAATTTCACTCTTCAGAGCAAATATACTCCCTTTCAATTCTCAATTTTTCAAAGGTTTAACTTTGAGATGACCTAAAGCCAGAGATGGGGAAAATACTGCTTTTCCTGATAGGGATAGTAGAATTTTTTTTTTTGACTTGTGATTTTTATTATTTCTAGAGTCTAGCACTCTGTTTTTATGAATAAGTTCTATGGTAGGTTTGAGGAAGAAAACAATCATTTTCAACACTTGACAAAAGTTATTAAGCTTAGCAGAGAGAAACAAGCATTTTCTTTCCTTAAATTCACGCAGCATTTTGAAATGGACTTAGCAGAAAACATGTGCATGATCTCATTATAACTTTGTGATCATTGCACAAAACAATAAAGCAATGAATATTTTTAATAAGACCAAAAACCTTAATTGCTCTAAGATTTTTTTTTTCTGTTGCTATAGTGATTCTGAGAAAACTCTAATGCAACAACTGAAGCAACTTCCTGCCATGGAAGCAATCCAAAATTCAGAACAAAAGCCTCCTACAGACTGGACATGACGTCCTGGATTGTTATCATTCAGCATACATGTCTTAGTAAATTAGCAACCTTTCCTTGTTCTAGTGCCTTCAGCTTCTTGTCTGAGGGGAAGAGACCAGGTAAGTGTATCTGGGGGGAAAGTGTTCAGATCTTTCACTGAAACTTCCAGTTTTACAACAGAATTAGTGGGCAACTGGTTTTGATATATTTTAAAAAGGCACGAGGCAATTACATTCTTCATCAACAGGTTAATCTTAGAGAAAAATGCAGTGTGCCTCTCTGAATATCTTCTGGTGAAAATTACTGATCTTATTTTCATTCCTTCTCTCTTCTGGTCTTTGGGGTTATGTTCATTATTTATTTTTTTACTTTTTTACTCCTGACTGGGAGTTTGCCTGCTGTTGAAAGAATGGCTGAGATCAGGGAGACACGAGTACAACATGGCAAGGAAAGGGTGGGGGTAAAGCAAGTTGTTGCCACCTCTCCTGGTTTCCTTGTCTCCCAAACAGCAGCCAGAAAACTAAGCCAAGCCTTCCAGGTCTTAGCCACATGTTTGCCTCATGTTAGACCATCTCCTTTTGTTGTTGCAGAAGCAATGTAGACCCATTCTGCTCATTGTTAGAACAGCTGCCTTCAGTCTCGCCTGTGCCATTGAGAAATCTCAAGCCAGTTTGGGGACAATTTAATGAGGATACAGTAATAGGGCTGACAGTATGGATGGGCAGCTTTTTATGTTACTGTTTCTATGATAAACTCAGGATTATTTTATTTTTGTGAGGGACATAGCCATATTTTGGAGAAAGGAATATATTTGATTTTCAAAGGGTTAGGTATTGTCTGAGGAATAATTCCTAGAAGTCTACAGCTACAAAAGAAACCTGCAGACATAATGTCCAGTCATTTTCTGAGTTAAAAATCAGGTTTGAAACTGTGCAACTATACTCACACCTTTAGTTAAATACTCCCTGTAAAAGGCAAGAGAAACATGGAAAATCATTTGGATATTAGCAGAAATGCTAGAAAGATGTAAATCCATCTTTGGAGAACTTGAAGCTAAACATACCAGGCACAAAATTAAGTGACGCTTGTCTACTGAGGTTCTTTTGTCCCTGTACCTGCAGTACCGAAGTGGTCTGACACAGATTAAATACTCTTCTTGATGCAGAACACTGGACCTGTGGGCACCAATGCTTAGAAAGATGTGTATCTCAGTAATGGCAGGGCAGCAGGAAGAGCACAAAATGTAAAAGCTATACAAAAGCATTCTTTCACCCAGGCAAAAGAGAGTGGGAATAAAATTCAGACAGTGTGTTCAAAATTTAGATTGTTTCATGTTATTCTTGTTAGAAAAAACAGTAGCAGCACTGCAGAGAAAAAACATGGTATATTTTGAGGTTTTGCAGAAAAGATTTAGACAGTCCTTGAGTTGGGCAGAGCCTGGAAATACTTTTTTAGCCTATGGAAGAGATTTCATTGGGCCTTTCAGCCTAAAGAAATCACTTTGTACCACAGAAAATTAAAGAGATGGTATTGATGAGCTATGACATGCAATTGAATTACAGAGGTGTTTTCCAAAACACTGTACTTAGAGCTGTAGTGACTGTTTCATGACGATGGTATTTTAACAAAACAAAATCTTTCTAATCTCAGAAGACCCATTTTGTTTGTTAGTCCTTTATTCTGCTCCTGGGTATTGGCAACTATTTGAAATTTCCTTTGTTAAATTGAAGGAACGGTTCACAAATTCTTTATAATTTTTCAGAAAGATAAATATATGCATATTTTACATCAATTTTTTCCTACCTTGCCCAGTCCTAGACATACACAATAGAACAATTGTTTTAAAATGAGAAGTAAACATCCACAAAGAATGTTTTCATACAAACAGTGTCAAAACACTGGCATATGAGATGCTGAGCTCTGTACTTTCATATAAGTATTTAAAAATAGATATTTTAAATCTGTGTAACTATAACAGGTTCTGCATGTTCTTCCTACAAATCAATTTGAAGCAACAGGTGAGCTTTCTTCTTTCTAGATCTTTGATTCAAGATTAAAATCTTAATGTGGCAAAAATTTTTCATTTTGGAACTCCCAAATATAAGCATTTGTAAATCCCTTTCATCCAGAATATGTTATTTTTGACTTTGAAGTTGCAGTGAGTGCTTTTATAGATATTTTCTGTAGTGCAAATAAAATACTGACAGGAAAGGCTCCTTTGATAGCCTGCTTTGTGGTTCAGCATTGTTTTGTTCACCTATAAATTCCATGTGGCTTGTGGGGAGCGGGCATTGTTCCCCCAGGAAATTACAAGTACCTATGTAAAGAAGTGGCCAAACTTGTTTCTTGCAACCTGGGTTGCTGTAAAAGATAAGAACTGTCTTGGCCTTCTCCATTTTTGGCTGGAGGGTGTTGAGATGCACTGCGGGTGTGTTTGTGCACACATATCTTAACTGAATGTATTTTAGCCCACGCCGAAATGAAAGAACACTTTGATCATTGATACACATAATAAGTAAGAAGCTTGAGCAGGTAAAAATGTGCTTTTAAATTAATGCATTTAAGTAATTAACAATTTTTATAGTAGGAAGGCCTGGCTGGCCAAGGAGCAACTAGCCCACCACCCTGAGCCCTGATTCTGGCTGCTACTTTCTGTTCTGCTGATGAACAAGAACCATACAGTTTGCTGATCTTTAGATCACAGTCTTGAGCATAAATTAAGAGTTTAATCAGAGTAAGTGTAAATTACTTTAGAAGTGTGTTTGTTAAAATATTGAAAACTTGCAATTACAAAATTCTTATGGAGGCATCAGGTACCTTTGAGAATATCCTGTTCTTCAGTCTGCCTTTTTTCCTGCTACTTTTTATACTCTACATGTGTATGATGATGGAACCAAAGAGATCAATTTTCCATGTTTGAGGATACATACTGGGTTTCTCTGCTTTACTCTAAGTACCAGTAGAGTCATTTCAGTCTCTTGTGAGTTTCATTAAAACCTCATGTAAAAGAGAGAGAGTGATCACATAGCCACATAAGCTTTGTTGCCTTAATTAGAGTAAGAAGTGAGACATTCTTTCCATGCTGATGAAAAATTGGTGACACCATAAGCAGACATTTTGTTTGCTTATTTTTTAATAGAGACCTATATGTGATCCACTCCAGTATCTTTAACTTCTGTGTAAGTAACTGCTGTGGGAATGAAGGAACGGCTTTGCACCTCAGTCTCCTAGAGCCAGACCATCACCAAACGAACAGCTGAGTTTGCTGTGTTAAATGTCCCTAAAATATTGGGAGTTGTTATTGGTCACTGTGTTGATGAATACATTCAGTGCAGGCAACTCGGTGAGCAGCTGCAGGTTGGGCTCTGAGTGGTGGGAGCCCGAGCCCTGGGCAAGGGGCTGTGACCTGCCAACCCTTTGCATAACAAAGGACCCTGGGACCTGTGGCCCATCCAGGGGACTGGACATTCCGGGACACTCGGGGACACAGTGGGAGTTGAAACCCCCTAGACTTTGCCTCATGTAGACTGTTAAGGGTATAAAAGCCTAGGGGTTTCTTTGTTTGGGGTCCCTCCTCAGAGGCACCAACTTGAGCTGTTATTATGTTATTGCATCAAGATTAAATTATTTTAAGGATCAAGATGTCTGAGAGTATGCAATGGGAAACCTTGAGTTGAACTGGTAAGGTCTGACTGAGTGTGGGTTGTGTAGCTGTGAAAGGGCCTCAGTCATAGCTCACGTGGTGTGAGAGTGTTTGCCAGAGTGGTTCCCGGATGGTGGGACAGGGAAGTTTCCTTAATAACTGTCCTCCTTTGACTGTCCAACTGTTTGCATGTAATTGTCTTGTATCACTAAAGTGGGTTCTGCAACACTTTACCTATCATTAGTTGCTTCTGCCATGTATATGGACAAAAACTGCTGGCTGAGTGGAATGGGGTGGAGCAATTGGATATTTCAGTGAGGAAGATCTGGAGATATCAAGCTCATAATATGGTAGTGACAGGTTAGTTTTCAGGGTCTTTCCTTTACATTTCATTCCCTGATGTTCAACTGCCTTTCTAAAGCTGGTAAGATATGCAAGGGGCTGCAAATCTGAATTAACCCCAATTCAATGCTATTTGAAGGAACAAATGATGCAGAAGTCACCTTCTGCAATAATGAAATGCACAGAATTTATCAGTAGGTTATGGACAGTAAAGGACTGCTTTAAGTATTCTCAGTTTGAGCCACTTTGATTGGATTAGAATCTGGAGCTTAATTAATTTTGTCACTATTTAGATATTTACACCATTACTACAAGACTAATGTCGTGTAGCAGCCATAAGAGTGTAAGCATGAAATGTACTTTTTGTGTTGCCCTGCTTTTTGTAGCCTTTGTATCTGTTTTAACAGGGCTTTCTGCCAAGCTCTAATTGGCTAGAATATTCACTGAACTGAAAATTACTCTCAATGTTTGTTTAAATAGGCAAGTATTTGTTGTAAACACTGTGACAATTGGCTAACTGTAGAACTTCGTATGGTATCTGCTGAGATTAAGGACACAGTTTACACAGGGAAGAGCTTTTTTTTAATTAATAAAAGAGAACAACGACAACAAAAGAATAAATCAGTGAAACTTCCTGTGTTTTCTAATGTTTTTTCTCTTTAATTACTTTAAAGTTACTTTACAGTTACCAATGTCTTTGTTTTCAACATTGTATCTAGAATGAAATTTTGTTTGGCGATTTTTTTATGCTTTTCTTTTTTTTGTTTGTTTTCTTTCCCCACAAGTACTGTGTGAGTCAGATCTGTTAGTGCAAGGTGTGGAATTCTGGCAGTATCTCAAGTAAATACATCACAGAATCATCTGTTTGTTGTTTAACTTATAGCACCCATGTTTTTCACAAACCAAGAAGAAAATAAGCACCTTTAAAGAATTTTGGTGGAAAATCCTGTCATGGAATAGATTGGTTTTAAAGACTGTTTTTTTGTTTTAGCTGGTTCTCATCTCAGGATTATGTCATAGAATACTTACTTATACTTCAGAAATATTGTCTGAAAACTAGGTAAAAGCAAAATGGTTTGTCAAAAACTGTGGAGGCACTGAAACGTAGATTTTATCATTCCAGAAGGAGTTACAGGAGAAGTTCAAACTACAGCCACCCATTAAACAGCTGAATTAAGGTGTGTTCAGCAGTTTGAAGGTATGTACCGCATGGATGTCAAAACATCTTTGAGTGCCAACTTTTAGATGTTATTTCTTCTTCACAGGGAAAGGCACCTGGCAGGTGCAGTACTGTACAATATGACTGACAAAGCTCTTGAAGAAGGCAAAGTTAAATCTGAAAATGAAGATGTGTTATTTTCAGTTGTGATATTTATTGATATTTGTTTAAATAGAGACTCCTCCAGTTGTTTGTTATGAATAGTTCTCATAGCCTTCAGATGCAGTCTGAAATGCAGAACAGCAATGATGAGCATTTACCTTGACATTTTTCTTAGCATTGTTCTTAAAAGTAGCCTTTGCCCTGTGCCCTCTGGGACTATAGGCATTTGCAACGTGCATAGAAGGAAGAATTATTTATCAAGAGCATGAAGTAAAATTAGTGAGACAACAAATTTTTTCATGAATTGTTCAAGGGAGATCAGAGGAAAAACAAATAGCTGCTTGCAGTTTTGTTAGATTTTTTTTTAATGAATTGTTTATTGGTGCATGCATTGTGACCTACTGTGTATTTCTACATAGCTGCTCTTCACTACGGGTTCAGTAGAAATGCTAATTTTCTCTTGTGTACACACATACTGACTCTCACAAAATGCTGCTGGGGCTATTTATTCCAAGAGACCAGTTCGACCATCTTTTCTACTGAGTAGCTGGGGTTTTCTACTAAACAGTGTCTGGAAGCAGATTGCTGTGGAATGTATGTAAGATACTGATGATTTCTCTATAATGATTAATAATGAGTCCACCTAGCTGTCTGTTCCTGCTTTCTACGTTCACAATGCAAAGAAATGATGAATTTTTTTAAAGGCCTTGTAAAAACACTGGCCTCTTCTCTGCATCAACCCCTGATGGCTTGCCCTTCACTTACTCAATTGTTTGGGTTATGTTTACTAGTCATTATTGACCTCTTTGTTAACATAGCTACTGTTGACATCATTCCTTATCCAACAGAGATAAGTCTTGTGTTCTGTTGCATCGTTACAGGGCAGCTTTCCAAGTCCAAATTGTTCATCTATATTTGAAATATTTGTCTTTTGAGCTTTGTAAGGAGACTTGTTTACATGGGGGAGGGGAAGAGAAAAATCCCTCTAAATGAATGCAGTAATCTCAGTATAAAAACTCCCCAATAATTCAGTGAGAAAATAAGGAGAATGTGTTTTCCAGCTGCTGTTTATAGATTCCTGTTGCTAGGGTGCTTGATAATCACAGAGTATAACCCTGTCCCATGGTTACGGTTTGCCTATCTTTGCTTTTCTTGACAACGGGGTTAAAGACTATACCCTCATCACTTATCTGATTAGAACTGGCTCAGAAAATTAATGCTAAGAGAAAAAAATCTTATGCAGCCCATGTAATCATCAGGATGTTGGATTTCATTAATGAACTGTTAAACCTGTGAATGATTCATTGGAGGGGTGGACATGAAAACTTGACTTGCTTGCACTCATTTTATTGACTTTAATTAGGGGAAACATGTCCTTCAGTGTGATAACTTGCTCCTGTAAGAACAATGTCGTTGCAGAAAAGGGAAGCTTTTGCTCTTTAGAACAAGCCTGGCTGTTTGCTTCTCGCATTAAAAGAATCAGCCATCTAACCATGTAGTCACTGGATAACCAGACCACACGTCTCATTGCCCTCATCTGTACTACTAGGTTGTAGAAGACTGCTTCTTCTCAGTTCACTCAAACATCTCTTTGGTACTCATTAGCCAGTGTCAAAACGTGTCCTAGGAGCCGCAGAAAGCAAGCAAGCAAGAGTTTTTTTCTTGAAAAATCCCTATGCTCTGTGCTTGAAACAAATAAAACAACAAAAAGGAAGAAGGTAACACACTAACACCCATGTCTGGAGTAAAAGAAAGCAGAGGTCAGAGAACATGTCACAGGTTTATTTACAAGTTACTGAAATGCCCTTTTGGGTTCTATTTTTCTCTACTTGGTAATTATGTCCTATGTCTTCAACGGTAAACCTTGTTTGCTCATGAGCTGAATCAATCCTCCCCTGACCTCATTACTCCAGCTGTTGGCTGTATTCTAAGCTATGTGGCTGCTTAGTTGAATTTGACATGCTGTTCTTTCTTTTTTCTGCTAGCAGTAAGGACTAGAACAGCTCACAGGGCTTTAAATTCCCAAAGAAATCCAACTGCTGTTAGTCTGGGCTCTAAATCCCCTGGCTTGTTGTAATCACTGTGTAGTGACACGCACAGTACTTGAAACCTTGAAGTGCCAAGACTGTGGCTTTTATGAAGCTGAGATATTTACAAGAAATCAGCCTTTTTAAGATGGGATATTTCGATGCATTGCCATTAAGTTACAGAATTTTCATCCATGAATTAACATTCTTTGAAAGATACTATCTCAAAAGGAGACTGAGAATAACATCTTTCAGTTACCTTACCATGGCTCCTATTTTCTTGGAGACTTATTGGCTCCAAATTAATGGTTTGTGATTAAGCAATCTCAGGATTATTCTTGTTTTTTATGTGAGTAATAAGTGCGCTAGAAATGGCTGTTGAGAATTATTTGGCTGTTATACCTCTTTGGCAGTGTTTTCTCTTTTTTTATGCTTATGTCCAAGCATGAGGGCAGGAATGAAAAACTAAGATGCAGCTGGTTATCTGCTGATTACCTTTCAAGGAGTGACTTTCTTCACTTGAGTTAAGGTAGTTAATCTGCTCTATATGGTTGGTATAAAGGGCAGCTAGTACGAAATTGTTAATAAAGAGAACTTTTGCTAACTACAGTTGTGAATCTGCCATTCCGAGCACATTTTAGTTAGAGGGCACCATTGATCCTTTTGACTCCATTTGCTTGGGCAACTAAGGAATTTGAAGGGATGAGTTACAGATTACAATCATAATGTGACGTACATATGAATGACCAAACAGTATGGTCCCATTTCAGCGGGCACTTGAAAGAAAAAGGCTTTAACAGACAAGTACAAGGTCCAACTTCCACTACTATCAGTAATTTATCAGTTACCTGTTTTAGAAAAATGTAAAATGCCTGCAAATGAGCTTCAAACATTCACTTAGCCGTACGGAAATTATGACCATGTTGAAATATGAAGATAAATTTAAAAATTAAATGACAGTGATAAGGAGGCAGAATATTAGTCCAGGAGAACCATTCTCTGGTTTGAAAGGAATTAATTGAAAGGTATCAAGGAACACCAAAATGAGCATTCCACCCCAAAGATGCTCTAACCACTCCCAGTGTTACAGTATTCATGGCTCTTTTGAAAATATTCTTCTGATAAAGTAGAGACTGAAAGAACCACCATTAAAAACTAAGCAGTTCTGTTATAAGCCTACTGAAGTTTCAAGTTCCTATAATTTCCTTGAAATCCTTAGCCTTAAAATGGTCCAATTCCTTATGATCAGTCCTGTGTCAAATCATACAGTAACAATGGTAAGCTACCAAGCTCAATTCCAAAAGAGCTCCTGTCTGTACAGTTATGGCTAAAAATAGCCAACATTACCACTTCTTAGTCTTACCAGGAATTTGTTTGTCAAACTAAACCCTAGATGTGAGAGAATCCGTATCTGTTCCTGGAATCTCGTGATGCCAACATGACATTTCTATGAAATTCCCTGGTTTGTCAGTTGGATTTTGTCTTCCCATGCCTGTACCATAATTTTCTTCCTTGTTTAACTGTTGTTTGTAACATTTTTCTTTACAAAAGGTTGTAAATATACTGGATTTATGGATGATCCAATATATTTACCGTGGTCAGCTGCAGTATTGCCTAGCCGAGTCTTGTAAACTTCCAGAGCTGGAGATATCAAACATCTCTGGCAATCTGGCTACACAACCCCTCCTAGGCCAAGCTTGTCCTGATGTTTTTTCTAACTTCTAGGATGAAAGTATTAAAGCAGCACCTGTGTACTTCATCTTGGAACAAGTTTACAGCTCTAAAATAGCACATAAAAATGCAAGACATTTTTCTTCAAAGGATGTCCAACTATCTGTATTTCAAAGGGGGAAGAAGTGTGACTTATTTCACAGCAACATTTATGCAACTAAACAAGGTGAGAATTTGTACTAGTTTGAAAAGTGAGCATGGCACATTATTTTTGCTAATTTCTTGCAGTGAAAATCCAGCAATCCTGAAAATGGAAATATATTTTCTTTTCTCCTACTCTCCCCACCTGCTGCCTTTTTAAGAATTTTCCAGACACATTTGTGGCCATCCCTCTAGGACTGGTTGGAAAGAGCATGCAGACTTCCGTAAGAACATTATTAATGTCCACTGTTAAAGGGATGCTCTATAAGGAACTGTATAATTCATATACAAGAGTTTGAAGACCTTAAGTGGTTTTAACTTTAGAAATATTGTTGTAGAAAAACACACTCTATTTTTCTCCTCAAGTGAGATACTTCTTCACTTCTCCATCTTCCCTTTTTCCTTAAAATCCTTGCTCACACTACCTTTGAGAGGAGCATCATGAATTTGTGCTATGCTGCATGTTCTTTGTTCTTAGAAATGACAGAAAAACTTTGTTGAGCTCTGTCAACCCCCTTCAAATCACTATGTGAGAGAAAAGTGTTGCTTTCTATTTGCAGTCAGTGTTGTCTTTGTGGGTTTAGTGGGGTTTTTCAGGAGTTCTGTGGGGAAGTATTAAACATGGGTTTGTATGTTTATTTTATTACTGAACATTAGTATGCTGAGGGCACGGTGAAGCAGATGATACCCTCTGCTATGGTGCCTTTGGGAAGGACTCAGACTGTCACAGACTGGCAGCCAAACAGTTTGTTGGAACAGCAGCTTTAGAGTATGACATAATGTGCTTTTGAATCACTTCTGAGTTGAGTCAAAGGAAAAAAAAACCGGACAGAAAATCAGCGATTGAGCACAGTCCTGGAGAGAGGGGATTTGTCTGACTGTCAGGCTGCTGAGGGGCTCTGGCCTAGATATAAGTGGATTATGGCTTTTTCTTTCCAGTTTGTACAAAAGTATTTCTAGAGGGGATTCCACTTCCAATCTGAAGTGCGCTTCAGCACTGCTTCTGGATCAGGATCCATAACCTTGTTGGTTCTCACCTAAAACTTTATTTTACTGCATTTCTAAGCTTAATCTTGTGAACAATTTCCGTGTGAGTAAGCAACTGAGAAACTGTGCTAGAAATTACTTAATTCTTCTGCAAATAATCCAGCAACTACTAACACAATGTCTGTAAATAGATTCCTTGTGACTTCATAAGTGAAACAGTTGTGGAAATCAAGCGCCTATGAGAGATGCCCAGGTGGTGCTTTGTCTTTTGATGATCCTTCTGTAAAACAGCTTTCAACTTTATTGCTAAGCTTTGACTGTATGTTGTAATCTCTTGTTTGATTAGCTAAGTATAGCCTCCTAGGAGAAAGCAGCATAGATTTTTCTAGTGTCAGATAATATTGCACTGGGAGGCAGTGTTTTCAAGAAGAGGGCTCTTAGCCATTCTGTGTTTTCACATGAAGCTAAAAAGCTCTTGGAGAAGTGGTAATGTCCATGGGATTTTTCATTCTCATTTCAGGCCAGGATTTCTGGAACTCCATCACCTTGCTGTGCTGATTGCAGCTTTGTTTTCCCTCTGAAGCTCAGCTCAAAGCTCTAAAACTGTTTTGTACCCTACTGTATTCCCATTTGATCCAAAGGAGGGGACTGGTGGGAGGTGATGGGGAGGCTGACCAGTATACCAGGAATGAAATTCTGTTGTAAATGAAGTGAGAGGGTGATTTTGGTCATACACACCATGCAGGCTCTGGCCTTGTGTAAATGCAGCTCTTCCTTGCTGCTATTGGGGTTTTTTTAATGTATTTAAAAGAGAAGTAAATTAGAAACGGTCAAGATATTTATATTCCTTTTTCAAGCATAACTGTGAAGGCACTGTAGGTGGTATCATGCAAGAATTGCCCGGGATTTCCAATCTGTTCCTTATTGACTAGAATTGCCTGACATACTCCTGGCCAGCAGGGAATGGTGTAGGCATCACTGCTGTATTTTAGTCACTGTCTAGGGTCCTCCATACGTGAAATTTCATCCTTTCTTTAAAGTCTTTCCGTGTTTGACAAAGTAGTAGCTGTAATTATATTTAACTATATAAGTGTAACTTTTTATTTCATTAATCTCTCTTGTGGATACCCAGTCTGAATACAAAGTTTTAAGAATGCTTTATCTTCTAGTGTTTGTGATTAGGTTTGTTTAAGTTCTAGAAATGTGCGCTTTTGTATTCCACGTCCTGAATATAAAGCTGTATAGATAAACTTCCAAACTGAATAGCTTCCCAGAGAAATTAGTTGGAGGGAGAGTGTTTAAGCACTGCAACAGGTCCCACAGTGAGGTCTGTCTTTGGAGATAACAGAGAAATTGACTGAATAAAACGCTGAGCACTGAGCTTACCCCTGCTTTTGCCATAAATGTGGAAGGAGATGATCTCAAGAAGTCCCTTCCAGCCTAAGTTATGTTATGTTAAGATTGATCTGAATACACCCTACAGCGTTTCTGAAGGGAAATTTAATTTGTATTATTAGCACCATAACGTTTTTTGTGGGGGAAGGGGTGTTTAGCAGACTTCTCAAATTTTCCACCTTCTGAGAAAGTTACCATTTAAAAATGCAAAGAATTGAAATTAATGGGCTGGTATTGATTGCAAAGTGAAACTGAATTTCTTTAACTACTATTCAGAAGTCTTTTTGCATTTTAAAAATGTTTGTTAGTAGTTAGAGAGAGAGGATCTGTTCAAATTTATTTTAAATCTTTTTGATTTTCCAGTTATAATGAGCTTGAGTTTATGAAATGGAATATTGTGATTTTATATTCTTAAGAAATCCATTTAATAGTCAGTAGAAATTCTTATCACTCTTGTGCCAGTTGATTTATCTGCTCCATTTGATCTTCTGCAATATTTCAGTATCTTATTTTATATCTTCTTAACATTCTGATTATAGTATATATTTTAAAAAGCCTTCATCCAAAGAGGAGTACCTAAAGAGGGCTTACAGGGAGTCTGGAGAGGGACTTTTCACAACGGCATTTAGTGATGGGACAACAGGGATTAATGGCTTTAAACTGAAGGAGGATAGGTTTAGATTACATATTAGGTAGAAATCCTTTACTGAGAGGGTGGTAAGACACTGGAACAGATTGCACAGGGGATTCCTCATCCCTGGAGGTGCTCCAAGGTAAGGCTGGATGGGGCTCTGAACAACCTGGTCTAGTAAAAGAATGGTACTGTGCATCACGTGTTGCAATTGTGTTTTATTGCTCTCTGTCTTTTTGTTATTTCCATTTTCATTATCATTATAATTATTATAATATTTAAATTTATTTCAGTTATTAAACTGTTCTTATCTCAGACCATGGGTTTTACCTTTTTTCTGGTTCTCCAACCCATCATGGCAGGGGAGAAGGGGAGGGAGTGAGTGGCTACATGGTGCTCTGTTGCCAGCTGGGGTTAAACCTCAACATACGAGAATCAGGAGCACTGGTTACTAAGTCCTCAGCACACCGCCTGGATTATTCTTGATGAGTAAGAATTCTCTAGACAGGTTCTCAGTAAGGTTCACTAGACATACCTTTTCTACCTTTCTAAGTTCACAGTGATTGTTACCTTTTGTTTTTTCATCATGTCCTACCTCTGAGGGTTATTAGACAATCTCACTATTTTATTAATTATCCTTTTGCCTCCTTTTCTGAAAATAGTCTGTCCTTTGTTTTCCTAAACTAGATACCTCAACAAGCTGCATGTTTATGCTCTGAGATTGTTGACAACGTGCTGTTCTGCAGAAAGGTCTGGAGTGTGGGTGAGGTGAGAGGAGATCATGCAGGGCTCTTTCTGCATCTTGATAAGAATGATCTGACAACAAATGGCTAAATAAAATAGCTGTTTTAAGAAGACAGAATAAATAAGAAAGAATAAAAAGAGCAATATAGGTAGTGAGTAAACCTTTTGTCCCTTCAGATGCTGAGAAGCACACAGCAGCATCAGATGGACCCCGGATGGATTTTGCCACAGTATGCTATGCAGAAACCACCTGTGGAGAGTATTTCCTCCTCTTTGGTGCTTTGAAATGATAAACAATTTTCTTACAAGAAAGTCACTCTACTCCTAAAGGGTTGTTGAGGTGAGAACTTCTGGATGCACTGTTGGACACGGGCAAGGATATTCAGGTGGTTCAGTGGCAGGACTGCCTGTGGGCTCCTCTGCTGCAACCAGCTGCTGAGGTGACCCTGTGGCCACAGGACATGCACAGCACAGCCTCATGGCCACACTGGATGTGCAACACCACACAGCAACAGTGCAGATCTGCATCTGCTCATGCAGGCTGAGATGTGAATTACCAGCTCCTCTACCTACAGCAAGTGGTTTTTCAGTCAGGATCAGTACTCCCACTGATCTAGGTGTTACCAGCACTTGTGGTTTGTATTTTCCCCCTCTGCATTCACTCTTACATATTTCCATTCATACTTGATTCATACCAGTCACAATGTTTCTGTTTCTCTGTAATACTACATTTGTATGCTGCTCCAGGAATTATAGTGCAAAATTCTGACTCTTT
The DNA here is from genome assembly GCA_013396775.1 of Cephalopterus ornatus. Lineage (NCBI taxonomy): Eukaryota > Metazoa > Chordata > Aves > Passeriformes > Cotingidae > Cephalopterus > Cephalopterus ornatus. The sequence goes on along the minus strand of VZRE01013831.1, from coordinate 56,366 downwards.
CACTCAGTGTTTTTCTCCCCTTTGACTCAAAAAAGATATGTGATCGAGTTTATCCTTTGAAAGGGTTTACTTGAAAAAATACCTATTTGTGAAATCAAATCTCCTTTAAATCAAAACCCACTAAAATCCAATATGTGGAGCTGCATCAATCAGCTTACCCACCTTTCCCCCTTGTCATCAAAGGAATCATAGGACTGGGTTATCTGTCTGGTGGCCGTGAAACACGGTGCTCTGTTTTGTTATAAAGAATACTATCCTGGGCATGAACTGACAGAAGTGTTCTGAGACAGTCATTACGTAACCTGGATTTTCTTTCAGTTTCCTCTGGGTGTAGTTCAATATATTTTGTTGTGAAAAAAGTACTTGGTGTTACATACTGTAAAACTTTGCCAAATATTTTTCACAGAGATTTCTCTCTGTAATGCAAGATGCTTTTTTTTTTTTTTTACCTCTTGTATTTCATTTTTTGCTTAGCAGTTTTCTGCTTGACCCAACTGATAGACCAATAGTGTTTTTAAAAAATATTTTCCATTTGTACTTAATAAACCAAATAAATATTATTTTAAGCCAATTACTTACGAATCATTGACTTACAGGGGAATGTAAGAATTCACAGATGTAAGAATCACACAGCTTTTGAAACTGAGCTATAGAGTGCAGTTGAGATGGTAGCTGCTAAATCACAGCTTTCAGTACATTGCAGTCAATTGCCTTAAGGACTTTGATATCCTTAGAAACCTGAAGAAGTTGCTTCTCTGATTTCAGTTATTTTCACATCTCTCTGCCTTATGAGACAAATTAGTTTTTCTGGCTCATATTAGAGGTTCTTCTGCTGTAATAAAAGAGTGTAGGAGCATATTAAGCAAATTTCCAATATTGACACTTATTTTGTATGATAATTTAGTACTAATGGGTGGATTTTTTGTTGATTTTTTTTTCCCTTCCAGCACATCAAGTATTTTTCCTCTGCATCTTTGATATCTCCTAAATAGGTTATATCCAACATAAAAGTACAAAACTGATAAAATATGTCATGTTTGCTCTGGGTAACTGAACTGATGGTGATTTTAGTGATCATTTAACCATGAGCATTTAAATGTGATCTCAGACTATTCTAGGAGAAGCCTGATCCCATGCTGAGGTCTGGTAATGCAAACTCTAGCTTTGTTGTTTGTCAGACATGACATGTATGGCTGCTCCACGTGCACACACACACAAAAGGAAAAAAAAGAGAAAAAAGAGAAAGCAAGGACACAGTTAACCTCAAGATTTGAGACTTTAAATGTCCTCTAGCAATTCATGCCTGATTAAACCCCATTTTAATGCCTGAGTTCTTTTCCTCTTTATTTGCTCTTGTTCACTGAAGGAGATTTACACTCCTAGAGTAAAAGTAGCAGAGCATGTTTTCCTATCCTAGGTATTCCCATTCGTAATCTGACACAAAATAACCTGCCTGTAGCAGTAGTTTGACACATGAGAGTATGAAATTACCTTCTTTGAGATGTGGACAAATACTCCACTCCAACATCCTGTTACAGTGGTGGTAAAAGAAGTCTAATCTAAACACCTGAATACAAGGATATCATGATTAACTTCAGCAAAATTTGACAGAGAATATGCCGGTGCCTCTTAAGTGTGAAAAGAAAAGTCTCTACGTCCAGCAGGTAACAGAAAGCATTCTAGTATTAGCTCTAATTATTGACCAGAAAATACTCTGATTTTACTCTAGTTGATTCATATTTTGTAGCTGCTTCGCTTTTGTTTGCAATAGATGAATACCTAAATCAAAAGTGGGACTCAGCTATTCAAATACTTCCAAGGAATAAGCACTAAGTGGCTAAATAGGACATCAGACGTAAATCAAATAACAGCACAGAATATGGGAACCTTTCTTGTATTTGACCCTTTGCTTCATGTTGAACCACATGCTTCCTAAGTAGTACAGAGCAGATTATATTTTGGTGTGGTTTGGCTTAGTTTGGTTTAGTTTTAATCTGACTTTTCTATGGTTTTATTTAGTAAAGTAAATAAAAAAGTAAGGGAATTACAAATGAAATGCTAACTCCTTTTATGTCAATCGTAAAGCTCTCAAATTCAGTGTGGCTAAAACTTCACGATAATTTTAGGCTGAATTATACTAAGTCCAAGTGTGGTGACAGCACATATTCACACTGACGGGATGAACTCTGACAAAGATCTGTTTGTCTTAACACCACTACAAAACAGAAAGTATCACAACTAAATCTGTTGGATAGCCTCATTTTATTGTCTGTGGCCAAGAAATACAGTGACACGTGGTAGCTGCTTGGGTAACACTTCTTTTTAACACAAATCTACATTTCTTATCCCTCCATTTCCAATCAATGAACACTTGTTAATAGTAGTCTGCTACAAAATGTCACAGTAAAGGAATTCTTATTTTTACACAAAGAAAACAGGAGTTTAGCGCCGGGGAGGTCAACAACATTTGAGATGAACAAAGAGGGTGACTTTAAGAAATACTTCATACATTTTCATATCTGCTGACACAAAGTAATTTAGCTAAACTGAACAAAATAGTACTCAGCTTCTTAGATTCCAGCAGCTAATTGCTGAGATTACCTCTTCAGTTAGCTTCTTCTATTCTGTGACCAATCTTGGTAAAGTTTTCATCTTTTATTTTGACTTTTCCACCTTTCCTTGAAGCATTTGAGAATGTAGGTCACCAAAGGCAAAGCAGTGGTGAAAAAGCCTTGCACTAAGGAAACAGCATGGCATGGCCATTTCCATATAAATACAATCAAGTTTTGTTTACTGTCTTAAATGCAATGCTGACTCTTAGATATTAGACTTCACTGATGCCTACCCTCTCTGCAATTTCAAGGTTCACTTCCCTGCCATTTCCGCTACTATCAAAAAGACAAGTGTGATTTATATCTCCTCCTGAGAGTATTTTAAGGCTCTGAGATAACAAATATAGAGTAAAATTGGGACTATATGTGATAAGTTGAATAAACTATCAGAAAAGGAACAACAAAATGTTTTCAATGGTTAATTGAGGGAGAAAAAAATCAGATAATAAGACTGCAGCAACTACTTTCATATTTGTCCATTGTGTGAAATTATATAGAATACAGATATTTAGAAATGGCTAAGCACTACAGGCTTTTGAATGTGCCATCTTTAAATAAAAAGTCACTGGCTTTAACTACAAAGTCACTTCACATATAGCTAAGATATTCAGTGAATGAAGGACGTGCCTCTTGTTGAAACCTTCACATCACTGAATGCTTCTCTCATAAAGACCTTTTTTCCTTTTAAGTAATGACTTCATGCTACAATATTTCTATGTCACTTAAATGTCTTACTGCAAAATGGATCACTCCCAATTTATGTCTGCAAAATATATGCAGAGTAAAACTGAACATGTTGATAGCTTCTCCATGGAAAGCCTGTACAAAATACACTACTGGAATCCATATTTCTCAAATGTTGGTCCAAAGGAGTGGATGTGCTGCAAAATTTATCCTTTTCTAGAGCTGTTCTGCATTGTCCTAATTTTTGTTCTTTTTCACTTCTTGGTAGGACATTGGGGAAGAGGATATAATAGAGGTTGGAACAGCATTCCATCTGAAAGAAAGATCATGTGATGAGTTATTCCCAAAAAGGGTTTGCGTGCAAGAGAGAAGAGTGAATGAGAAAGGGTGTTTTTAACTTTACAGCTTCTGAAGCTCTGTGTGCTCTGATTGAAGTTTAACTTTTCATTATAATTTTTGATGGCAGGTTTGGCTAATAAAAATTCTATCATGTTCAGTCACTTGCAGGACCATGCTCTGAGTGACCAAGCTATTTCATTAATACGTGTGCACATCTCCTGAAGTCTGGCTTTTATATCTGTGTGATTTTAGTATTAATTTATATTTCAGTAAAACTGATGAGCAGCCCTGATTCCATCAACATAAGTGGATTAGTTGCTATACAGTATTACAGGACTGCATATTGCAAAATACAGAATGTCCTAAGTCAAAATTTCTGTGCATGAGAATGGCCCTTTATGCTTGGCTGCCTACTTGAAATTTTGTCACATTGTTTATGCAATTACATATTCCTTGCAATTTCATATATTAAAAAATGTATTGGTACTGCTAGTGGCTATCTGGCAAGCAGCTAGTTTTGCCCTCCTGTAAGTGACTAAGACCATACGTGTGGCTGTACGTAAATTGATTACAAACATAATATGACATGTTGACCCTATGTATGTTGCACATATATATACAAACGACAATGTTTATGACTACTTATATAACTTGCAAAATTGTACTTAGTTTTCACAAGATGGAAGACTGATTTTTAATTTCTCTTAACTATTCCAAGAAGTGATTAACACAAGTTAAAAACTGAACAATGAACTACCTCTATTTTTCTAAATGAAGTGACTCACCTGGCATTTAAAAATTATTCCACCATTTTGATGGCAGTTTCAACAAAATTATTTGATTCACGCAAATTTTCTGATTAAAACTTAGCATGTTTGAAAATTACAAGTGAACTAAAGTGACCTTTTATAATAATAATGGGATCTTGGTGATACATTTCCCTACCCAGGCCTCATGGCTTCATAAAATCATTTTTATTTACTGTTTAATCCTTCTGGCTCAAGACAGAATGTATCTGCTGATCCACTGAGCACCCAGTGTTTATGTAATCTACCATTCTGTCAGTGTTGCATCTCATCTCTCTTAGTCTGGGAACTAGTGTTAGCCACAAAGTTTTCCAGCTCTGGTGGAACTGGCTTAATGTATTAACAAAGGAGCTGCCTAAGCAGGAAAGAATTCTGTGTCTTGTAGAGAACCAGGGAAGAAGGGAAGAAAAGAAAAAAAGTATTTAAAATAGCAAAACTTTTGAACAGAATTCATATGAGGATAAACGTTATAGAAATGACAGGGATGGGCAGTAAGTATAGAAGATTGAAAAGAAGCTGTGTCAACTGCAGGAAACAGATCTGCATCTCTCTCAGAAGATCTTGTCTTGAAGTGAAAGAAGAACTGGTATGTTAACTGATGGAGAGAATGAAGCAGGGAAGTATTTACAGTTTTATTTTAAATAGATATGTGTACTTCTTGTAGTGTTAATTAAAATCAGTAATAATCTGGAATTCAGCATGAACTCTGTGCTTTTATTGTGTAGCTCTGGAAAGGGTAACTGTAGAGCCAGTTTTCTGCTCTCTGTTGCCATCAGCCCAGAGGCAAGAAAGCTCATCCTTAAACTGCAGCTTGTAGGAATTTTGCATTGTCAAAGTCCCAGTGGGAGCCAGGGTATGGGCAGTACTAGCACTCTGCTCCTTTCCTGGGTTCTAAGGGTAAGTACTCCGGCTGCAGTGGCTTGAGAGTGTTTAACAAGAATGTGTCAGAGAGAATTACATTTGATCAACCATATTTTCAAATGTCTATTTAGTAGAGCAAAAGAGAATTTAAAATGCTAGGTCACAGTGAAAAATCATCAGATAAGGTCTCATGGGAACTCACACAATGGCCTGTGCCAAGAAGAAAAGATGGTATCCCTCAGCCACAGTGACAGCCTACAAACACAGCTGTTCTAACCTCCTCAGGAAACGCAGCTAATCTTAGGATAAGATAGTGAGATCTTGAGGTCATGGTCAAGGGTCTTTTTTTCTTGCAAGAGAATAGACTTCCAAAAGAGATCAAGATAATCAAGGGTTGGACTACTCTCTGGATTTCTGTGAGGTCCTGTTCTGTGGCAGAGCGCTACTGTCTCATCAGTGTAAAACTGAATAGATTCTTTTCTGGACTGAGAAAAATCATTCTTTGTGCAAGGATGAGAGAGGGCTTCTGAGAACTCAAGGGAATTAATTGTAACAGTGTAATTGTATCGTGTAAAATAAGTATACTGAGTGCTGAAGAAATCCACAACATAGATGCACGTTCACATTCACATTATTTTGTTTATCAAAAAAAAACTCAGCGTGGGGAAATTAATTTAATTTATTGCATATCAAAAGGACCAAGTAAGATAACAGGATATAAACCCAAATCTTAAAACACATTCCCCCTACTGGTCCTTTCTTCCCACGCTCAGCTTTACTCTTGACTTATCTCCTCCTCCTCAGCAGTGCAGAGGGATGGGGAATAGGGGTTCAGGTCAGCTCATAATGCTTTGTTTGCTATAACTTTCTCCTCATACTCATCCCCTAGCATGGGGTCCCTCCCACGGGTGACAGTCTTTCACAAAGTTATCCTTCCCATGGGCTGCAGTACTTCATGAACTGCTACAGTGTGGGTCTTTTCCACAGGATGCAGTCTTTTAGGGAACAGACTGCTCCAGTGTGGGCCCCCAGATAGGATCACAGGTCCTGCCAGAAATCCTGCTTCATCATGGGCTCCCCTCCATGGTGAGGTCCTGTCAGGAGCCAGCTCCAGCATGGGCTTTTTCTTCATAGGTTCACAGTTTCCTTTATGGAGCATCCACTTGCTCTGACATGGGGTCCTCCACAGGCTGCTGGTTATGTGCTCCATGGGCTGCAGGAGTACATTCTGCCCCACAATGGTCTTCACCACCAGCAGCAGGGGAATCTCTGCTATGGTGCCTGGAGCACCTCCTCGCCCTCCTTCTTCAACGACCCTGGTGTCTGTGTGAGAGGCAGCTGGGGAGAACAATGATCTAAGGCTGGAAGGACAGCCTATCTAATACATTGAGTGCTGTGTGCCCAGGAAAGATCCAGTGTGCATGTTTATGTGCTGCTGTGTGCAAGGAAATCTGAAGCAGCAGCTGGAGTGGGGTCCGGGGAGCAGCATGTGCAGATGTCAGCAACTGGGAAGACCTGGGATCCATGGTCATTACTGGACAGACTGCATGTCTAAGCCAACTTAGACATGAGAGAACTGTAGTGCATGTGAGTGAGGAGGTCTGCACCAGGCACTGGAGTGGGGTCATATGTCTAGGGTACAGCTGCAGGGGAGATCAGAGATCCAGGTATCAGCTGATCCGTGGTGTGTGTCTGTGAGTGCAGTCTGTAAGAGCAACCAGAGCGGGACTGCAAGTCTTGGGAGCTTATACATCCAGGGCACAGCAGTGGGGGACACTGCGGATCCAGCGTTAGACTGAGTATCTAAGCTTAGCTACTGGAGAAACGCACATTATATGTATGCATATATTTCCTACTAATGGACTTGCATCCTGATTAGCCAAAGGGCAACAAGATGAGGTCATTGGTGCTGTTTCTGTTTGTGTGAGTGCTGAGTATTTCTGGCTGTACTGATCTGTATAGCTGTCCACGTACGTATATGCACGTATGTGTTTCAGAAATGTGTTTGAATGTGCCTAGCAAGAATACATGTTTAGTCTCACTACCAAGTACCAATACAAGCTGGGGCATGAAGAGATTGAGAGCAGCCCTGCAGAGAAGGACTTGGCAGTGTTTGTGGATGATTTTGTTTTGTGTTCTTACAAGAGATCACAAGTGCATTTACCCACCTCTACCACAAAACCTCCATCTGTAGTATAGCCAATCTTAACCCTAATATGAAGGTGCCTTTAAGGCTCCTTCATGACATTCTGGGTCCTTTCAATCATTGCCTTGAGTTACTGAAATCAGAGTTCATGAGCTAGTTTTATAATAGTTTGCAAACTACTGTTGTGCATCTTGAAGCAAGTATAGGTACATGACCAATTAAAAAAGTTAGCCATATATCTCTCCTGCATTTGAAAAATTAAGACTCTCTTGCATATCAACATTTTGCTTTCCTCCTCTCCCACACCTCTGCAGGTAGATTGTTTTAACTTCTTTCCAGCACAGCAGCCCATGAAATTACAGCCCACCAACCTCTGCGGGGTCACTGGACTGTGGTTACAAATTCACGAATGAGGATGCACAAGCGTTCATCGGATTTCTGCTGACTCCTGAACTGTCTCTGCGCTCTAGGATTTGGGATGGGATTGCTCCAGGCTAGGTTGGTGGCTGCGCCTCTCCGCGGTGCCAGCCCAGGCAAGCAAGCAAGCAAGCTGAGGGAAGCTGAGGTTTTTATGGAATGCCCGCTGCGCCACACCGTTTTTAGCTACGTCGACGACTCCAGCTTCAAGCACGAGCGGAGACCCGGCCCCAAACCTGCCGGAGCCCGCAGGACACGGAGGACCCTGGCGCCCCCGGGTGTCCCG
>VZRE01013831.1:0-47060 GCA_013396775.1 Cephalopterus ornatus | reverse complement strand
AAGGGGCTCTGTCTCCAAGAGCCGCTTCTGTATAGCGTCCTCCACGAAAAGCAGCATCAGGTGCGGAAGACTATTTAGGGGCTGCAGGGTAACACCCGCAGGTATACAGCCGAGGACACTATTCCGGAGTGGAAAACAAGGACGGCACGAAATCCTGTGAATTAATCTGTAACCCCGGCTAGCTCGTTTGAAAATAAATACACCTCTGCCTGCCCGCCCCCCTCCTCCGGTTGCAAATAGTTCTCCAATGTTGGGTAAAAGCTCTTGAACCTTGGTGAAATTATTCTGAAGGGAGGTTAGGTGTGCGCTACGAGGTGCTGAACGCACATATGAAAAGCGTCTTAAACGTTGACAGCTTTGATTCTTGCAGGAGATGCTGCTGACAACCAGTTTCCCTGTTCGTGTTTTGCAGGCTCTACATGGGCAGTTCTGAGAGGGGGTAATTTTTTTTCGGGTTTTACAGAGGATTGCATAACTGCTCATGTTTATTTGAAAAGAAAAGGAGGAGCAAACCCAACCCCCACCCTGAAATGAAACACATGATATATGTCTTACTGAGCCTTCACACTGTTTTCTCAACTAGCGTCATTAAATATCATGTTTTAGATGGTTTGAAAGGGTTAGCATGGTAATGTAACATTAAGGTTTGGGGTTTTTTTTTCATCTAGTGCTGTGAAAACTTTGGGGAAAAACCAGAGAGATACCTATACACTTTCATAGTCTCAGGTTTAAAATAGCATGGCTGTTTATCAAATGTGTACGACTTATTTTAAAATGGTATTGGCCATTTTTTTCTTCCTTTAGTGATGAGCCACTTCTTTATGTTTTTACAGGCCCTACTCTAATGCAACCTTGCCTCTGCCCAGTCCAAAATAAAATGCTGTTTTGAATGTTTTTGTACATCTCTGGGTCACAGTCAGATGCTTTTAAATAGTCTATCATTTGTAACTGCTGAAGTGTATGTCCAGTATTAAATTATAGTACAGTGTAATGCTTAGACAGCATGCTTTGCAAGGATCAAATTGCAGATAAAGTTCACACAGGAATCTCCTACAGTGCTTGCACTTGACCCTTGTAAATCTAAGAAAAGATATTTATAAATGGAAATATACATCCAGCAAGTAGTTGTTTCTGTGTCCAATTTAGTCTGTGGATTGACTGTGGTCAAAAATAATGTCTTTTTATTCAATTTGATTTTTAGTAGATATATTCATTCCAGTTACTTTCTGTACACAGCTGTATGATAGAAATTATTTTTGCTTCTTGTATCTTGAGCTTAATTAGAAAAAAAAAAAGGATTTTTTAAGGAGAGAGGGAGACAGTTATGTCAACTTATGTTAACGTTACTGTAGGTAGAACCAAGAAATTGTACTATGAGATATACTTAGTATATATATATATACACGGCTTCAGAGAATAAGCCGTACAATGTTTAAAATTGATAATTTGCTCTAGGATGATGAACTAGGATACAAATTAAAATAATATCAGGTATTTTTCTTGCTTATAACAGTTTCACTATGTAAGTCTTCAGTGTGAGGATGTTACTGTATTCACAAGCCTCTATCTCTGTATATATTTATATATTAATATATGTATTTCATATATGATAACAAGAACAGTCATTCTGTGGTGTAGTCAGTCACTAGTGATGTCATGTCCTTTCTGTTTGTACAGCCTTGCATAAATGGAATGGACTCTTTTCAGCAAGCAACAAAGTTTGGTTTTTTTCTTCCCCCAAACATCATTTTTATCCTGTGCATAGTTGAAGTTAAATGCAGGTATACAATTTTCACTCCTACTGTTTCTCTGCCTTGCTGTCATGACTACTGTGGGCATAAGTGCTTTTAGGTGCTTCTGCTAGTTAGATGAAATATTTTGCTTACTGTTTGTATTGTATAATGTCTGGGAGCTGTGGTCAGGGACCTGAACTAATGGTTATGTCCAATATAACCAGGGAATAACAACTTGAGCCCAGCCCCCAAAATATCATGATCCAAAATACAGAATAAGTGATGCAAAAAAAGGAGTCAGGTAAAGAAGGATACACTGGTACATGTGTGCATTATCCAGCTGTGTGCTTTCTCATTCACATATGTTAGAGCAAAGGGAATTGTAGAACTAAATGTAAGACTTACACCATTCTCGGAGGGGCATTCTTGGGATGTGTAAATGGCTTGGTTTTGGGGGATCTTAAAATGTATTTCACTTGAATAAATGCTGAAAGAGAAAAAATCTACATCAACCCAATATGAAAAATTTTGTCTTCAGATTACTTAATTTTTACAATTTTTAAAATGTAAGGTAATATTTTAAAATTTTGAAATGGAGTTTTCATTTCAAACTTAAGGTCTTGTATGGGAAAAATCACATTATTTTGTCTTCTCCCAGTGTTTTCTAGTTTCTAACTCTTTCTTCCTCTCATCCCCCTCAGGTGCTGAAACCCCCACAAAATACATAATAACAAATATACCCTCAGCTGTAAGAAATTTCTGAGTGAATGCATCACTCTGCCCATCCCAAATTGCCCATATATAGAAGTACTGCAAGAATTTCCTGTTTCAATATAGTCTGGTTATTGGAATACTTTGAAATAGTAGTGAAGATAACTGTACATTGAGAGGATGTTATTGGTAAAATCCCCCTATATAAACATGTTCTTTAAGTACCCAGGGCCTGTACATGTGTTACAGGACAAGTATGCGTATCCTGCTCAAGTTTTAGGACATCGTTCTGAATGGGTGTTTATCTCAAGTGCTGACAGAGCAGAACAGACTGATTTTGTGCTACTCATTTTTCTTGACTCACAGTGGTATGTCCATCAAAACCGATGGGACATTTTTCTTTACTGTTAGTTGTTACGTGTAATGGGTGGGCAATTCACTTGGCTGCTCCTAAAAGGGGTTCTTAACTGTGTCAGGATTCTGAGGCAGTTGTGAAGAAGCTTAGGCTCTTAGTCTTGCTAGTTGTCTTAAGGTTCCCTCTTCTTTTTCTTTTCCTCCTCATCTTTCTCCTGCCTCATAGTATCCTGAGGTATGATATGAGTTTACCTTGCCCTGTATAGAAACCCAAGAGCTAGCAGCCAAGAGTGTACAGACCAAAGTTACAGTGCATTATGTAGCAGATGAAAAGACAAAAATGAATCTTCAATATAACTGTTCTAAATAATCTCATGAAGTTAATTCTTGCCCAGTTTGGCTAATCTCAAGATTAGCCAATATGCTAATGTGTCAGTGTTCATATATTGAAGCATTTGGCAAAATGAGTATAGAGAAGCTTGGAAAAAAAATCAAGGATGTAACAGTTTTTGCTTGAATCTCTGAGGGTTGCAGTCCTAATTCAAGGTCTTAAGTGGTGTTTTATTGGATCAATGCTAAGGAAATTCTTGCAATGGAAATGAACATACTAAGAGGTCTTGCTCAGAAAATTGTTGTTTTCTTGTTGTTAACTCTGTTCATTTTTAATTTAAAAACAAATATGTTTCTGCCTGTCTCATCTGATTTCACTATTAGAAGGACTAGTACCCAAATATTTAATCTTAGAGGAGCTTATAGATGTGAAAGAACTTATTGATGATTTAGTGAAGGAAGTAATTAATTCTTATTTTATACCAAGCTGTAGGTAGTTGAAAAAATTCTGTACTTAAAGGTTGGTTTATTTTCTTGGACTTAGACAAAACTGAGTAGCAGACTTTAAAAACATAAGGGATCTTTGGACAATCTAATCTGATTCATGCATTCATTATTTTCAGTTAGTTATCTGGGAGCAATAACCTACACTGATAAAAGTCTGTCTTTCAGAGATGTTTGACAAAGTGTATCTTCTGTTTTAAATGAAGTCTAATGTGGAAACATGAGAATGTGAAGTATTTGCAGCTATTCTTGGAAGTTCCCTTCAGTATCTGGCATGGTTGATTGTCCTTCCTAAGGAAGTCATATTTCTAATTTGCACTGGCATACCCTGAATTTTCAGCTGTTGAGTTTTTTTGAGATCTTTGACAGTAAAGAGCCATTTAGTATGTGATAACCATTTAGTATGTGATTCAATTTCTCTACAAACGTATCAGGATCTCTCATTCAAGTGACTTCTGTCACTTAAAGAATTCCACCAATGTAATTTGTAAAATCTCTTATGGTAAAACATCTTGTCTCATGATTTTGGAGCTCTTTTATCATCTCCAGGTCTTTGATCAGAGGTGATGCTTTCAAGTCTGTAAGTCTCTATTAGCTCAAATATATCTAATGCTGTCCCTGTTAATAGCATCAGTCTTGTTCTGTAGATACTTTTTACCTGTAGGGGGTACTCAAAGTCCCCCATCTTGCTGGAGTTTGAAGTGATCTTGCTGTACAATCTCTGATGTCCTTTCATGGAGTGGATCTTCATTACTCATGGCTTTTCCAGAAATATTTTGAAAGGATTCTGTGGAAGTTCAGGTAAGTAATCTGGTCTGGGTGGGGGTGGTGTGAGGATACAATGTACAGCATCTGAAGAAATGAGGCTTAGCAAGCTCTACGATTGTAGTGGAACCTGTAGTCTACTAATCCTGAAGTGATGACAGGTCCAGCATGTTATGTGGAGCTGTAAATTAATTGTGTGACTAACTACTGTGGAGAGCAGCTGTTGTCATCTGCTCTTTTTGAATCTGTGATTCCCAAGTCTTTTTTTGATGCACCGTGAAAAAAGACCTCATCTAAACAGTTGAGTCTCCTCTTTTGCTATGCTTTAATTGGTGTTGTATTCACTCTCTTCTGTGAAGGCTGTTCTAGACACTGGCTTTTATTCCTCCCTGTGTGTGAAATTGCAGATGTTTGTGTCCAGGTTATTCATATACCAATGACTGCTGTCTGCTTAGGAAGAGTACTTAGTAAGTGGAACCCTCAAATGGAATAGTGGCATAATGGAAAAAAGTGCGTAATAAGAGTTCACCAGTACATATGTATTTTGTGGATGCCTGTATTTATACTTTTACCTTCATAGTTGCAACCTTGTGTGAGTGTCATGGTGGTATTACAGTATATCTTAGAGTTAGTGAAGAGTTATTTAGTTACAGAATTTTTGTGTAGCTTTAAGTGTTGTCTGTGTCTTAAGTGAGCATTTGTCTTTTAAAAGAAAAAAGTCGTAATCGAACTATTATTGGTAAATGTTTGTGTGTCTGTGTACAGGTGCTTCGTTTATATAAAGAAGTGATATTTTATGAAGTGGTTCTTTGAAATGGAAGAATGTAATTTACTAAGAACTAAACTTAATTTTGTATGTAAGTGGTGTCCTAGAAGTAAGTAAGTGGGTAGCAGTAGTTCTTAGAAATAGAACAGTAACAATAATTTGTCAGTAGTCAGGCCAGTCACAGTGGTTGATAATGTGTTTTCTAAATTTGTTCCTTTAATGGCATGTATAATGACATTTGTTCACAGTCTGAAATACTGTTTTGCTAAGGAGAAACATTGGACAACTTGAGTAGCCACCTTTTTTGTTACTCTGTATGTGTCCTACTGAAAGTCTTAATGTAGCTGTATGATCTGGCCAGCCTTGCCCTTGTCCATAGTGCTAGAATCACATACATTGTTACGAGAGCTTGAGGTTCAGCCATGCAGTTCCTCATAAAGCCCAGGGAAGGATTTGTCTAAATAAAGATGGGTTTGAATACAGGTAGAGGTGTGTTAGCTTTGCTTGTTTGGTAGTGTTCTCTCTCATTTGCCTTCTGTGTTATAAGCCAGGGAAAATGGATGGCTCTCATTCACTTCAGCGTCAAATGTGGAGAAATATACCCAGAACAGATCTCTGAGGAAAATGCCTTAACTCTAGTACAGGTAGATGTGAAGGAAGCTTTAAGAGCATTGTCTAAAGCATTGCATTTTATTAGGAGGATGTTGCATTTCTCCATCTGTTTATTCCTCCCCTCAGCTTGAATGTTTATGTAAAAATGTGGGAAAAAAGATTCCAACTGTTGTACTTTGTCTCTGCTGTTTTCATTTGGCATAAATAATTACAGACAGAAAATTAATGAGAATTCCCTTTCAATGCAATTTTGTAACACTTTTAAAACAAGGGGAAGATAGATCAAGTACTAAAATAAACCAGATGCAGTCAGACAAATTCAAATGCCTTGCACAGTTTCATAATGTTATGAATCCAATTCACTCATAAAAATAGCACCTTTTGTGTTCATTGAAAAGTTGCTTTCTTTTCTTGCTTGGATTGGCTGGAAGGTCCTAAGAAGTTTTGGTTGGCAACTATTTGTGGTGCAGTGGGTAGTAGATTTTACCAACAGTGCAGAAAAGATTCTGATAAAAATTATATCCTAAGCACTTGCATGCTTACTAACACGTGATGTACAGGAAAGATTGGCAGGAGAATGGAAGGTAAAAACAGGTAACACTTGACAAAACTACTAGGTTGTGTGCCTGTGGGCAGAATGCTTTTAGTATGTCAATGTTCTGAAAGCCAGTGACCTGTCAGGTTTAAGACTATCTAGGAAATATCTTTAGAAAGGCTGGTGGTTTGGCTGGGCTAAGGATCTGAAAATGTAAGTGTGAAGTGGCTCATGCATTTATAAGGGAATGGCACAGAAATAGGAAGCTTATTGAAGCTTATTGTGGTTAAAACAAAAGTAAAATTGTTAATGTTAAAAACATATGATTCTTCAGGTCTTTATATAATACCAGACTTATCTCAACTTGCTGGCTGTGTTATCTGCTTTGCTTTTATTTTTAGAGGGATCCACTATCTTTCTTTTTTACCTACTGTATTTCTAATTCTCACTAAATCGGTAGATTCCTGCCTACTATTTTGTTGAGCATTCATTCAAATGCAATCATATGCATGAGAGATTCTATCTGACTGAATAGAGAATCCCATTTTTCTTGGCCAACTAAATAGATGTATAGAGGCTATTGCAGATTAATTGGTGATATTTCCCCCCCCTTTGGGAAGGTGAGGATGCAAGGAAGACCAGTTGTATGAAATTTGCCTATGAGCTAGGGAATTTTTTGTTCTGAATGCCTGTTGAAAAGAGCAAGAGTGTTGTAAAGCCTGCATACTCATACTTGACTTAAAGACCAGCATAAATGGAACAGAGTGCTTCAGAGATACATTTTTTAACCTGCTGGTGACATTTTGCGGGTAGCAGAGCCATGTCTTTACTTAGAAGTCTAGGGTTTGTGCTGTAACTTACCTGCTTGCCCTTTGCACTTAGGAGATAATGGAGACAAAATGTGCAATAGTATTGCTGAATGGCAAGGATGTTGCAGAAAGACTGGGGAACTTCCATTTTGGATTATATCTTGGTGGATATTTAAGGTACAGCTAGGGTGCCATCTCACTCTACACTGTGGCCAAAGCTTTATTCTGACTAAGCAAAGTAGAACCTTGGACTTTGTGTAAAAAGAACAGCAAAAGGAATTAAGGAACAGAAGGAAGTCAGGGACATAATTTGTAGATTTTTGCTGTTGAGTTGTCTGGGGCATATGGTAGAAGCGGTTAAGAAATTAGGGCTACCATAGAGAACCTGAGCAGACAGTGCATTTTAGGGTGTAGAAGCCTGAGGAATTTACACTGCAGACTTTGGATGTCAGCTGGAGGTTGACATTGATTCTCAGTGTAAATGTAACTTTGGGGTCTTGTGTAGTCGTGCTGCAAGTTGGAAGGGAGCTGGGTATTATGCCTGAGAAATAAGACCGGCGTATGCAAAGGTGAGCATTACTGGAAAAGAGTAATGTTAGTAGTACTATTATTGCATTGCAGCTTGTGCGATTGTGCTGTCAAATCTTTTCTTTAAATTCATTAATCTCAGCAATCTCCCAAACAGAGGTCTGCTTGATGCTTGAATGATTCAGCTGCTAAAAAGTTTGAACTGAAACTTTCCCTTAGTTCGCAGAACTTTTGACTTTGTTTCAGCCAATTCTTGGTTGATAAATATTCTAAAGAACAAACAAGTTTTAAAATAAGCTGCCTTTTTCATTAATGTGAATGTTAATGTAATAGGTATCTGCTGTAGGGCTGTTGTGCTGTCTTAAATAATTAAACTCATATAATTTCTGCAGCAGTTAATGCTGCAAGATGACTTCCATTAAGAGATGTGTTTTAATACTTTTTAATACCTGCTGCAAATGAAAGCAATTCAACTTATATTGGAACAGTATATTCTTAGTGTGGTAGTTGCAAGCTAGACAAGGCAGATGAGAAAGTACGTGGTATAGCCCAAAAAAGTAGGCATTTAGATTTTTATGTCCTTATTTTTTTTTTTTTTTTTGAGAAAAACATCTTTTGGTGTGGAGATCCTAAACTGGTTTAAAAGATTTGCAGCTAGTGAAACTATATTTCCTTTATAGAGTCAGAGAAAGTTGATTTTTCAGAGCACTCCTTACTCTCCTGTACCTGCTTTGTGTGGCTTCAATAATTAAAGCAGAGTAGAGCATGGGTCCCATGGTCCTCATTATGTTCTGAACTCTGGCAGCAAAACAGATGTTTCTTCATTCCTCTGCTTTGGTTTCTCTGTCTGTGGCATGGCAGTGATGCTAACTTCTGTGACAAATACTGAGCTGTGTGCAACTCCTGAGCGGATAAGCCATGAATTAATTCTCGGGGACAGGGCAGAAAAGGTGCCATGGTGAATTCTGACCAGGTAGGATATGTGCATATTCACAGAGTTGCCGAAATTTTTGGGAAAAATAACTCCTGGTTCTACTAAGTCTTCAGGTCATCCTTGTTGGTGCTGAGAGATTGATTCTTCTTAGAGCAATTGCCACAAATCTAAATCAAAGCTATACCAGAATTGCTGCAATATGTTGACACCTGGAGAGGTTGTGGATGAGCAAAAAAGTGTAAATTAATATAAATCTTTCAGGAGAGTTTACAGTTGGCTTTGGGCCTATTTATATGTACCTGGTATTCTCACGGCTGTAGAAAATTGACAACTGCAATTCATAGTAACAATAACTTCTTGTCCCCTCCTATTTGGAAGAATCCAGGTTAATACATGACCCTGTCTAGTGGAGTTTTCCCAGCTGTCTATCTGCAGATGAGTATATATATTGTAGTCTCTGGCTGAAAAGCAATTTGATGAAATTAGAAAACTTTTTCTAATGGGTTAGGCATGTGCTGAGAACACAGATCTGCACTTTCAGTCTCTTTTAGCATGAGTTAGTCATGACATCAATGACTAACATCAGTTAACATCAGTTAGTTTGATCCCTAGCTTAATCTCTGTATAATGTGCTGTATTATTTACCTACTGCAGAGTGAGGGAAGGGACAAGAACTGTTTTTTCATGGTACTAAAGGAGTATTGCATGACACAGACTATAGCAATTCATAACACATCACCTAATTGTCTAAGTATTCTCTGGGTTTCTGAAACTTTAGGTTTTTTTTGGGACAGTTGTTCTTTAACAAACCTGCTGAACTCTAGCATTTGCTTATACCCCTTTCTTATAGGGCTGCTTTTGGTGATGTGGACCTGCTAGGTTAGAGCCAGCAGTATTTGGAAAGGATGGGATCGGTGGCTAGTCCCACCTTTCTTCCTTCTGCTGGCTCTGGAAATTAGTATTATCTAATTGTGAACATATGAGACTTTTTGCTTGGTGATGAAAGGGATTTTTAGTTAGCTGTAGTTGTTACAGTCGGCATCTACACAGCTCATGCTTTTGAACAGCAGCTTAATTTTGTTTTAATGAATTTTAGAATTGGTGTTTTAGAGTAGTCAGTTTCTTTTATCACTATCATCTTGCTGTGGCCCTGCAGGAAATTATTGCTAATCCTTACTTCTAGCAGAATCTAGCAAGCACCTTTTGGTCCCTTTATCCAGGAAAAAAGGGTAAAGAAGACTCAAAACTGCATTTGATCTTGAATTTTTGTCACACAAGGTATTCTGTATTTCTGTTGGAGAGATCATTTCTCCAACATGGCATGATCTCCTTCCTTGTCTCTAATCAATAAAGTTAAAGGAGCTGACTCCATTAAAAGTCTGATTTCATATCCTGTGTTGTGCACTTCTTTACCTTCTAATTATAGAATGTTAATGAACATGTTTCTCTTCAGAGTGTGTTGTTCGTAGTGTTAAGAAAGAAAAGTTTAAGTCAAGAGGAGGTCAGTATTTTCGTAAATCCAGGTAGCTTTGTTTTAGTAAATTTCATGCCATTATGTGGGATTTTAAAAAGTAAACTGTAATTATGATTCAACAAGAAAAGGAATACCCATGATAATTTTTGGTAACTGCAGCAGAACCCTGGTTTTAATCTATCCTTGACCTTCTGCTTTAGACAGGGAGGATTTCTTTGAAATGAGTCTGCATTGCATAGCAGATTTCACCATTCAAAATTGAAGCCTTTTCTGTGGAATATGTCTGTTCCTCCTGATCTAGAACTACTCAAAACACCCCAATACAAAGTTTATTTATTGATGTCTGAGAGCACTAAGTCTGGAAGTGAACTATCTTTCTCAGGGTGAAATATGTTCCTTTAAGCGTTTTTCCTGTAAGAGATGGCTAAACATTTATTAGCTATGAAAAGTAAGTAAAAAGTATTTTTGATTGATATAGCTATCATATTGAAAACTGTATAAGACAGTAGTATGGACAAAAAGTAGTGTCATTTTAAAAATCACACAATTCAGAAAACCAGAATTTTTTTGCTCATGACTTGAAATCACTACTTGTGTTTTAAAACACGATTCTGCTGTGCTGTGCAAAGATGAGTTATGGTTATAGGCAACATACCACTAAGCAAAATTGGCCAGAAAGACACTGGTGGTGGCTAAAGAAAAATTTTGTTCAGGAGATAATTAAAAATGTAGGCACATGGTTATTTTTTCTAATTTCAGATGAGACAGAGTGGCACAGATATTTTCTTGTTTATAGCTTGTAAACTGTGTGATTGTTGTACCTTTCAAAGATATTCTCACTGAGTATAGCTTCTTGAGAGAATTGCTAAGAGCAAGAGGGAGCTATCCCTGAAAATCTCTTCATTATTTGGCACAAGATAGAATTACCAAATAATATGAGCTGTATATACCTTATTATGGCAAATCTCCACCTTTCTCTGTCCTGTTACTTGTGTATGGTGGTAACTTATGTTTTTAATATCCTATACACACTTTGCTTTTTGCTGTTCTGTACAGTTGTGTGTAGATTGTGCCAGCAGTATTTTTGTTTTCTTCTTTCATTCTCTCACTACTCTTTTGGTAGCAAAAGAATGTGTGTAGTCTGATGAAACTGTTTAATCTAGCCTCTACTTTGGTAAAAGTATATCTGTCTGTAATATTTATAGTAGCTTACAATTTACTGTGCGTGCTTTTTGTTTTGGAGTTTCTGTGTTGGGATGCTTTCAGATAAGTTTTTTGAGGTAAAATTGCTGTTCTTTGGAGAGTAGGCAGGGTGCAAAGGAAATAGAAATGGGAATTGGTTACTTTTTAAACTTTTTAATGAACTTGACATTTTCAAACTCTTTTTCCCCCCTTTGTGTTTTTATTTCATAGGTGCACATATAAATTCTCAGGCTACAGTTAGTAAATTCCTGTCACATTAATTTTAATTTAGCATTTTGGTTTGTTGGCCAAAACTCGTGCTGACAGTGTAAAGAAACCAGAAAGATCCCCAGGCATAAAATATAACAAGATTTTTAAACATTTACTTGGATGTTTTCAAAATGGGCAATAGTGCTTTGACCATGCTCCATTTGCTCAAGTGTAAAGGACAAAGGTCCATTAGTGTATTTTTTATTAAAAGATTCTTTCAGATCACAAAGCTTAACAATAGCTGCTGCATAGCAAGTAGCTATGGTTAGTTCTGTTGTCGTGTGCAGGAAAGGGTATGCCGTAGTTGTTCAAGTGACAGAGGTTAAACAGTATTGGAAGAGGTAGAATTTTAGAAATTTCCATTGCTGAGGTGTTTGTGTTGATGTATAGTATATAAGCCAAAGGAACTTTTTATCAGATGCAGAAATAAAACTTTAACTAGAAATACATGCCAATCTCTGCATATGTTAATCACATCCCATGTAGAGCTCGGAGTTTAGAAGAAAGGCCAAGGTAACTTATTCAATATTTGCCAAATTTCTGATACCTGAAGCACCTCTTTATGGGTTAATATTTGTAGCAGCACCACAGATGCAAGTCTGGCAACAGTCTGCATGCAACTGTTGGGACAGGCAGACAGTCTGGGGGAGTCTATGCCTAGACTTTTCAGTGCCTCTTACTTCTGCCAAGTGAAGAGTGCATGGGCAGAAGACAGAGGTTTCTGTGACATGCTTCTGGCATGTTAGGGAGTTTTTTGTTTATGAAGACACCTGAAAATAGCATTGGTGTTCTGTTGCTCAGTTTAAGGTTTCATTTAAAAGGCAAACCTATCCTATGTGTACATAGGGTAGTCTGAAAGTTCTCTGCAGTAATGGCATCTCTTCTCAGAGCTCCTGCATCGTGGATGTGTTCCTTCCAAATGAATTCCACAGCTACAGTTCTTTGTGCCTAAACTTGAGAATTGAATAGTTTTGTTAACAAGAGAACCTCGTCCAAGTGTTTCTGAGGCCTCCTTACTTGTTATCCCTTACATAATATTTTTGTTGCACTTCCAAAATATTTAATTTTTCAGTAAAAAGAAAAGCCACAGTCCAGAAAATAAAAGGATGTTTATTCTTCCTTCAGAAAGACAAATAGATAGGAATGCCTACAATGTAAAGGGCATACTTTTATTCAAATCAGTGGAGTGACTGTGGTGATTGCCATTTAAGAAAACAAAAAAAAAGGAAGCAAACATTCTGTTCTCTTGTTGGCTGATGTAAGATGTAACGATGGCGAAACTAGGTTTGTGCCTGATTCTGGAATGTTCTTTCCCTATTTTTTATTTTAATATGCTAGAATTTTTTCTACATGGGCAGAGAGTTACCTAGTTCTATGTTTAGACTGATGTTTGGTGATAGAGGGCAGTGAGTTTTTACTAACTTTATAGATCATTTATTTTGCATAGGTTATGGCATGACTGTAGCATGTAGATTGATAGAAAGTAAACTAGTGCAAATCAATGTACTGAGTTTGCCCTCCTCTTCTTTGTAGCACAATGGCTGAAAAATCAACCAAGCCAGCAAAACGATTATCCACCGATTCAACCAACTCCCATGAGGGAGCTACGGCAGGAGAAATAAGTGCTCTGGAAGAGGCCTTTAGAAAATTCGCCGTCCATGGTGATACGAGAGCCACAGGAAAAGAAATGCATGGGAAGAACTGGTCAAAGCTGTGTAAGGACTGTCATGTGATAGATGGGAAGAACGTAACAACCACAGATGTTGACATCGTCTTCAGTAAAATCAAGTAAGTGCTTTTCTGCCATAATTTCCTTGTCTCACCCACATGTTTTGTAGATATCATCTAAATTTACCTTCTGTTGTGTACAGATGTTGTGAGACACTGTTTGTCATTGTCAAAATTGATCTCTTTCATGTTCCTTTACAAAATTTTATTGCTTTGTCTGAAGATATGGCTTTCAGCTTATGACTATTTTAAATTGACTTCAGTTTCACAGGTATTATACTATACAAACAGGTATGATGTGATCAGGACAAATGCAGGCTATTCTAAGAAACTGCAGTAAGTGCTGTCGGGGTGTTTCCTGAAGGATGTCTGAATGAAGTCAGGGTGATCTTGCCAAAGCCTGGCCTCAGAGGACTGAGGCTAAGGTGGAGTATGTGCTAAAAGTCAATATTCTAAGAAGAGTCCTGATATCCAGCAGAACACTAACTCAAGTTTGAAGTGTAGGGCCATGCCAAGTGGATGGTGAATTTGTGATGGAGACCCATGGCTGTGATGAATTGATTAGGATTGTCTTGGTGGTCTGTGCTTATTCTTGTGACCAGACTGGTGCTTACTGAAACTTTCTCTGCCGGTTGAAAAGCTAGGCAACCTTAGTCAGAAAATCATCAAATGTAAAAGAAGATATTAATCTGTTCTGGCACATTCGGTATGAATCCCAAATAATTTTTCTGGTTTTCTTTTATGTGTAGAATTGGATTATTTTCACCTTTCCCCTTCCTCTGGTATCTGATATAATAATCTTGTCTTTTCTACTTTTTGTTACCACAGTAACTGTTTAAATTGTCTCGCACCTCATTGTGTTGAGGTTCATGCTTTTTAAAGGAGTCTCTTAGTTGTACCTGTAGCTTGTAGTAACACTTACTTGTCTTGTGCTCTGAACTGTGTTGCAGTGCTGGGGAGGACATGCAAACTGAGCTGCTTACAAGGGTAGTTGGAAAATCTTGCTACAAGCACTGACCCTTTTGAGTGCATCAAAGCAGAGAAAGACAGAGAAGAAAAGACATTCAGTCTTGAAAGTTGTCCAGTGTAACATACACAGAATGACTTATTTGATTGATTTCTTCCTTTGTTTTTTTTGTCCTTGGGGATCTTATCTAGGCAATTGAAGACAGTATATATGCACACTCTTACTCTCTTGTTCTTGTACCAGTACGCTTTCTCTTTGAGTCCCATTTTCTTGGAAGTTGTGTTGCCGGAATTAGATTTACTATCAGTGAACTGGTTTATTTTAAATGTAGATTTAGGCTGTAAGGTTTTGTTTCTTTTTTGATCTATGATAGTCAATGTTGGCATTTATTTTCAAATCTTCTTTGACTTTCATCACCTTAAAAATTTGTCTTAGTATTTCCTTTAATGATAGATACAATCTTAGTGCTATTTTCTCATATCATCTTCTGGAGAAGCTAGTGATAAGACAACCCCATGATATAGCGTTAAAAATGCGCAGCATTAGCAGATGGAAGTATCAGTTTTCGTGACTGTTGGAGTAGAACGAATCCAGTCCTGTTTCGCAGGAGTGAGTTCTGAGGTCGCAGGTACCTGAGGCTCCAGGGGAATGTCAGTGTATGCCCTTGCTGCTGTTCAGCAGTCTCAGCTCAGTTCAGGGCTTCTTGTCTGTGTCTCCGAGGGGGAGTGCAAGCTCAGCAGTTTCTCAGATATCTCTCCTGTGACCACTGTCTTGTAAGATGGACTTCAGCCTGGGATTCTTATGATCAGTGAAATGGGGCTAGTGGATTTTGGCAGTTGTAGTCTGGCCAGGGAACACAACAAAGATAAGGAGATATGTTTGTCATACCCAACTACAATTGCCATTTAGCATTGTGTTAGAACTTCCAAACGTATTTTCTGTTGGTTCTTACCAACAGGGTTTGTTTTCTAGCCAGCTGTACTTGGAGTTTATAACAATGGCACCTGTTGTTCAGACACTAGAAAATAATTAATCTAGTAGAAATGTTCTTTGGGTTTATGAGTTACTGTGTATAAAGTCCACGTTTGTTGTCTTGTTAACTTTCCCAGGCTTCATTTATTATTATGCTACAGATACTGGCAAAATAGGTAGGAACTAAACATTTCTGATAGTCAGGGTAAAGTAACAAGGAAATTAATAAGAGATATGTTTACCTAAGAGCTACTGAAAGATAATGTTGTATTCTCTGATTGGTAACTTTCTCTGCTCCAGGAGGGATTTGTCTCTGAAGTAATGAACATTTTTGTAGGCTTAACACCCATTTTCCACCTCTGCCAAACCAAGTGAACAAAAGTTCTGAAACTTTTGAGCAGTCCTTGATGCTTCTTCAAAGCTGAGACTCTGTGTCTGTCTTTCAAAGATTAGTTAAGTTTAATATTCTTATAAAGATTGAAAAAAATCCAGTGAGCCTTTGGTACTAATAAGATGAGTGTAAAATGCTGTTTTCCTTCTGTGTGAGGATGTCAGGTCAGACTGAAATGTAATTTGTCTATTTATCTTGCATAAAAGGTTCACTGAAACCTTCATATAAGTACAACATTTATATGTACTTCAGGATAAGAACAAGAAATGCAAGGAATCCACAGTAGTAGACATGAAAGAATTATTGCTAGAATTACATTCTTTGGTAAGAAAACATGCAAACTGAGTGATCTCTTCCCTCCCTGCAAGGATTTTTGTTTAACAGTAATTTCTAAGTTCTTAAGGGTCTCATAAATCCTTTGAATTTAGTGGATTGTAATATAAATTATTGTTTGTTAAAAATTGATTTAATAGATTCTTTTTCTGCCTATTTTTTTTTCTTTTCTATTTTAAAAACTTTCTAGAAAATACAAGAAGTGAAGCAACAATGAATTTTGCAATGGAATTACTTGAAATGAAAAGCTACTTGTGAGAGTAGCCACGTGTATGAATATTTATAATTTGCATCCCTAGAGAGCAGAGTTTTTATAATAAGTAGAAGAGTAATTTTTTTGTTTTGGGTTATAAAACATATGATAAAGACATCTCTTACAATATTGTTAACTTTCTATGTATGTTGCACCTGGAAAAGCAAAACAAATTGTGAACAGTGAATTACAAAGTTCTACCAGATCTTATAGGATGAAATCTGTGAAAAAATGCAGCAGCAAAAGTGTACATATCTGTAAATATAATTATGCAGTAACCTTTTTTTGTAGTTTCACATTCAACACTTGAGATGTTGTATTCTGTCCTTTGTACGTTCATTGGACTGCATACAACAGTAACACTGGTTGCAGAGTAGATTTTAATTTCAGAGCAGTTACTTGCTTAAAGTTATGTAAACATCTCTTTTGCTGATTGGTACCAGGATAACTGTTTGTCTTTAAATGACAAAAATGAAGCAACCTCTTTGCTGAAAATCCTGCTCATATGACTGTTAAAATAAAGCCTGAAAATACTTCCTAGGAAATTTTTAACTGGTCCATATATTTGCTGCCGTACTTGAAGACAAGGCTAAGTCACAATCATATTCTATGAGAATGGAAGTTTTCATAAATTACTGTATCTGAAGTTTTCGTGGCAGGGCCGAAAGTGGTACTCTCACTTTTTTTTGTAATTATAATATCTTCAATTTCCCTGTAGCTCAGATTTCTGCTAAAATATAGGAGTTTAGTATAAATATCTTCGTAATATTAGATCCTTCTAAGCATTAATTTTTCACGTACTATCTGAATGTTATATAGACATCTTTTTTTTATATTTTGCAAATGAAGAGTGATAATGCCATCTGGGCCTACTGAATTTAGAGGCATACAACTTGCAGACATGCAATAGCATTTGAAAATTCATGGGTTTCATGAGAGTGGGTATTCCACGGATATGTTTTTAGTAGCTGAAACACTTGCCTACCTTCAAAAATTTCTTCGTTAACTAACTGGGTTTTTTTTCTGGTACTCTTCCAGAGTTGCAAAAATTTGTAGGCTGTTTGTTTTGTATTGTACTTGCAGAACGCAAATATGGATTTAGTGAATCTTGTTGCCTTGGAGAAAGCAGGTTCATTGGTGACACAAGAGAAGGGCACTGAAGGGTTTTGTGTTTGGTATGAAAAGCAACATGTGACCGAATTCTTCTTATTCTAGCAAGACAGTGAGACACAACAGTCTAAGAACTTTGGGATTTTTTTGTATTAAGGAAAGCAGAATACCCAAGAATAATAGATGCTATGGATCTCTGACCAGCATTCCAGCATGTTGCCTTAGGAACTTAAATTTCTTTGTTTAGTGGGGTCAACAACTGCTTTGGGAAATGTGATATGTTAGCTATGCCATACACATACTCCACTTGTTGTATGTAGTTAACATGGTAATAGTAATAGCCCTGATATAAATACCTCTGCTCTTATTTTAGAAGTGTTACCACTCAGCACTGCAAGAATATGTTTTAAGCACTGCCATAAAACTGCTGATTCTATGACATTATAAGATAGAAAAATAAAAATATTTCTGTTTATACTGCCATGTTACTATGGTTGCAGGCAGGACTAGGTGACGTCACGCCTTGGAACCATTGTGAGCATTTATTTAGGTAGTTGTCTCCATGGAAACATTTGTTTGTTTTGATGTTACTATGTGTTAAATTTTAAACAAATTTTTGTGGTTCTATACTGGATGGTTATTAGAGACTAGTTAAGCTACAGAAGCTTTGCAAATATACCTTACCCCCCACCCTGTAAAATATTCTTGGTAAAAGATCAAGTGAAAGCATAATTGTCCTGTGAAATTCCATTAATAGTTCCCGATGTTGCTTTGACATGTTTTCTTGTTGCTGAGGAAGCCATGTATTCTAAAGGCCAGAAAACTCTCCTCCATCTTTTTGAGAAGGAAAGGTTTTGTTCCCATGGAGAATCATCACAACACACTTTATTGTGCCCTGACTTTTGAGCCATCCCACCCATCTGTCCTTGCAATGCACACTTAGCTGCTTAGCCTGGTTCCCACAGCCTGGATCAGTGAGGTCTCTACAGGAGTGCTTCCACCTGAGAGCAGCTGGGCCTTAATTCAGCAGTAGTTCATCAATGCTACAAGACTGTGAAAGAATTGAAATGGATAATGTTTGGTCTGAGCAGCTGGCAAGACAACTCTTGGTGGGAATGGTACATGCTTTCCCTATTTGTCAATTGTAATGTAATTGTTGTCTTTTCTTTGTATTGAACAATTATAATACTTCTTGCTTTCTTAATATATTTGAAAGCACTAGTACTTTGACACCTGTGCTTATTCAAAACAAATATCTATCCAAAGATCAGGTTTCTCTGAAGTGAATTGTTTTTAGCAGAGAATTTCCTGAAGCCTCTCTTACATTTTTTAAATATGTAAATAGGTATGAAGTGGTCTTTATAAATAAAGGAAGCACATAGTAGTTTCAAGATGCTCTTCTCCCTCTTCTCCTAAGAGGCATGAATTCTAAACTAAAACAGTGATTGCATATGAGAAGGAAGATGGTTTTAAATTCACTTGCTGTTAGGCAGGTTTGTTTTGTGCATGTGTAATGGGTGAATTCTGTACCCCTAATGATGTATGCTGATTTTGATTTTGAAAACACTGTTTTTTGTGAGTAGACATCACATGAAAACCTATGGATACAGTGGTGGGCGATTCATTTCCCAGCTGATATGGAATGCTGCATGATGTCATACACAGTGCTATATATAGCTGCTTGCTTGGTATTTGCCACACTTTCTGGCATATTCCTCTTGTGTGCTACAAGAACTTCTAGTGGCTTGAAGTAGAAGTAGGTCTTTTTGAGTTTTTTTGCAGGCCAGCCTTATTTCATCATATTGCACCATTATTTAAAAATGCCTTGTTTTCATTTATAAAAGCAGCCATGTGAAATCTGTGTTAGTTTTACTGATTAACAAGCAAGTGTTTTCTAGTCTGTTAAATATCACTGTAGACTTCGATCTCATGGATTGAAGTAGAAGATGATAAAGATGTAGAGGATGAGCAACCAGGTGACTGCAGAGTTTAAGATCATGAAATTAACAGCAGAATTAGAAACCTGAGCTTCAGAAGGGCAGATCTTGGCCTATTGAGTTTCTCATTGGAAACTGCACTGGAGAGCAGAGGCACCCAGGAGGAACTGGTTGATCTTCAAGGCATCTTCATCAGAGCATAAGAACAATTCATTCCCATGTGCAAGAAGTCAAGCAAGCATGGCAATGGGCTAGCGTGGATATACATGGAGCTTCTGAGTGAGCTCAACCACAAGAAGGATATACACAAGAGGTGGAAGCAGGGAGAGCCTATGTGGGAGGAACATATCCCATGCATGAAGAAACTACATGAGGAGAGCCAAGGTTCATGCCAATCGACATAACTTCAGTCCCCATGGAGGTTGTGAAGAAAATCCGTTTGGAAGTCCTTTTTCAACACACAAAGGACGAGAAGCCAATGTGGATTTGCCAAGGGCAAGTCATACATGATTGACCTCATTGCTTTCTCTGTGAAACGACTGGCACTGTGGGTAAGGGGGTGTAGTATACAGTGATTATGGCAAGGACTTGACCCCAGTCACATCATCACAAAATTGGTGAGGTATGGGCCGGAGAGCAGGCCAACAATCTTAAGAGGCAGCTCTGGAGATGGTGATGATGTTTAACCGCAGGTGGAAAATAAACACCCCACAGCCACTCACTCCCCCTATCATGGGATGTGGAAGATAATCAGAAGGGTAAAAGTGATAAAACTCACAGGTTGAGATAAAGACAGTTCAGTAGGAAAAGCAAATATTGCTCACACAAGCAAAAGCAAGACAAGGAATTCAGTCACCACTTCCCATTAGCAGGCAGGTGTTCAGCAATCCCCATCACACGAAACAGTGACTTGGGAAGACAAACACCATCACTCTGAACGTCCCCTGCTTTCTCCTTCCCCAGGCTTATATGCTGAGAATAATGTCATATGGTATGGAATATACCATGGATCAGCTGGGGTCAGGTGTCCTGGCTGTGTCCCTTCCCAACTCCTTGTGCACCCCCAGCCTCCTTGCTGGACAGTAGGAGAAGCAGAAAAGGCCTTGGCTCTGTGTAAGTGCTGCTCAGCAACAAAAACATCTGTGTTATTAACACTGTTTTCAGTACAAGTCCAAAACACCTCTTTGTACTAGTCACTGTGAAGAAAATAAACTCTACTTCAGCCAAAACCAGAACAGATGAACAAACCTTTGAATGTGAGGTGACAGCAGTCCTTGCATTGAGTGAGTTGTAGCAGCAAGGAAGGATAGCTGCATGAGTCAGTGAGTGGCTAGCAGGTCTAGGGAAGGAATCCTTCTCTTCAGCTTGGGGTTGTGAGATGGTGTCTGGAGCGCTGTGCCCAGTCTGGGGATACCCAGTGCAAGAAAGAGACTGATACACTGGAACAATCCCAGTGCAGGGCCACCAAGATGGTCAGGGGCCTGGTCTTCGTGTATGGTGACTTCTGGAAGAAAAATAATGAAGTTTCTTTATGTTCCTGCATAGGCAATAGAAATTAACTTCTTGTTCTGAAGTTAGAGAATTTTATAGGAAAAAAGTGTGTTTATATGTATGTTGTTTGACTCCTAAAATATAGACATGAGCTAGAAATCTTCCATCTGGTAAAGAGGATTAATATATTACAACTGTTGTAATTAAGATATATTTAATCTGTCTATGTGTATCAAGCTACTAAAAGAGTTAAGATGTCATCTGCTTAGAATGTGATGCTGGTGAATGGAAGCATGCTGCATTTGATGCAGTTTTTATCTTCAACTTTTTTGTTTGTTTCTTTGTTGTTCATTAAAAAACAACAATGTGTTGACTTGGTAGAGCCTAATTAATGTGTTCTTCCTGTTATCTAGAAGTTTAGGAGGTCTATTTTATGACTGAATTGGAACAAGTCTCATTACTGACTGGATGTAACATTAAGTTCAAGAAGGATTCAACAACATCCTAACTTAAAAAAGAGAATGTGAATTTGTACTGTCTTTCCTTCTCTGTTTTGTCTTCACCACCAATAAGAATGTAAGACTCCTCAGAGAGGTGTTAACACATCTTTTTCAACTTTGGGGAAGGCTGTGGTAATCAGGCTGTTAGACTTGGGGGCTAATTTTGGAGAGGAGGAAAGAAAAGGGGCCCTTGTAAAAGCCAAGTGGGCAGCACCTGATCTGCCCTTAAGGTGGGGCATTACATGGTCTTCTCTTGATGGAGTTAGACCTGGGCCAGGCAGATTTGACATATTAATTTGAATTTGTTGCTGGAAGTGATGTCATATGCAAGGCACCTTCTTGATGTCTTTTGCTCTAGCTCTGGCTGGACTCCTGGCTGGTGAGAAGGTTTAGGTGTTGTATATAGAGGTTGGACTTGCAGTGTTAAATGACCTGAGTGGAGTTACTGGGAATCACTCCTTTGAAAGTCATCACCAGGATTAATTAAACTGGTCTTACTACTTTCTGGCTTTATTGAAGTGGAGTTGCTTATCGCTTTCTTCTGTGTGTGTCTGTGCCTGTGGTAAAATGAAGGAAGATGAATGAAATCCCAGTTTTTCTTTGAACCTTGATCTCTGTTTCTGACTTTCTGCAGATTTTTATGGCATGTGTATGTATTCCCATGAATTTAAAAACAAAATAAATATAATTTTGGTGTGGAGTTCTGGTATAATCCCCTCTCCCTGCAAAAAGAAAAAATTTCCCTTTGAGATTTTTCCCCTCAATTTATAGTCAGCTTTAGGTTCTCATTTTTGCAAAAGTTGTAGATGTTAGGAGCAGATTGGTAATTTTTAAGACCTTGCTAAGATTGTGAGCGTTGGTGCTGATTCTGAAGGATCTCAGAACATGTTAATTACATAGAGAAATCTCCATGGCAGCTTTTTCTAGGAAGACATGCTGTTAGATACTGAAGTTTTATGGTTGAAGGAGCAAATATAGGAAACCATTCAGC
The DNA here is from genome assembly GCA_013396775.1 of Cephalopterus ornatus. Lineage (NCBI taxonomy): Eukaryota > Metazoa > Chordata > Aves > Passeriformes > Cotingidae > Cephalopterus > Cephalopterus ornatus. The sequence continues at coordinate 24,880 of VZRE01013831.1, read as the reverse complement.
TTCAGTGGGAAAGGATGACTACAGTTGACAGAGTGTAGCTAGGAATACCATGGCTAAGATGTGTACCCTTCTGGTGAGGAGTAACAGGAGCACCTCACCTCCTGCCTGTCACGAGCAGTTTCGGCAGTGCAGGTGCTTGCAGCACTGGTTACTAAAAAGACACAGTGCCTCAGGCAGGGAGGGAAGGTTTCTGTGCTGTCTGGACATTTGTAATTCAGGCACAGAAATCTCAGAAAACCTAACTGCAGGGTTTTGCATCAAGGCAGTAAGTTTCTGCCTAAGCTGTGGAACAGCTTTAAATCAAACCTGAATCTTTGTGAGTGGTGGCAAGCAGTGGAAAATATCCTCAGGCAAAATTGTTTCAGTGGAGCCACGAGTTCATTGTGAAAAACAATGCACTCCATGTCTGTTTTGAATGTGTGATATTCCTGGAGTCCAGTAGCTTTTCTTGCTACTTTACTTCCCAGTAGTAGGTTCTGGAGATCCTTTTGGGAATGGTGCCATGTTGTGCGCAGAGCCGCACGGCACACAGGTATCGAGAGCTTGGCGGGGCCTGTGCTGGCTGCTGAAAGGAGAACTGTGCAGCTGCAAGTGTGTGGTGCTGCACTGACCTGCTTGTCCAGCCCTTTGCATTGTGCAAGGTGGATGCTCCAGCTTCCTTGGCATTCACTTGGTGCTTCAAACGATGTGCTTTGTAAAAGGGATGGTAATGCATGCTGACAGCAATTGGAGAACACTACCTTGGCAGCACTGAATCGTCTTCCTTCTTCTTTGCCTCAACTTTGTTCTGGAAGGAAAAGTCCTGAAAGTGTGGGAAATCTTGTATTCTTACACTGTTAGCTTATTTTCATGATTGTGGCACTAGCTTCATAGGACGCTCAGAAAAGCAGAAGGCTTTCTAGAGTTCTCCTTCTGTGGGCAGAAACCTAGAACACCATAAAGAAAAGGAAAAGCCACCACCATCATCTATTGAGGAGGAGCTAGTCCTGCAGACCTGTTCATCTCTTTGTCTCTGGTGATACAGCAGAGCATTGTACCACTTAGTGCTATTTGTGATCATGGGCACCAGCAGCTGCAGAACAGTGGTAATCTTTGGCACCAAGCTGTGACTCTCATGACACATGACAGCACTTGCTTCATTGCCCAGATGTCTTAGGTCTTTATTCTATGTCCTCTAGTTGCACGTATTGTTTAAAAATAAAAGTAAGCTAACAAGTAGTTATTGTGCTGTCAATGGCTGTAGGTTTTTTATTCTATGTAAAAGATGCAACTGATGACTTTTATATTATTATAATACTTTGTACAAGATAAGTTGTTTTTCTTTCAGTTAACAACAGATAACACAGTGATACTGTAAGATGATAGTTCATTACATCACAGCTGAAAAATTAGTATGAGAAAACAAGATGGGTCTGTGCTTGTTGTCTGGAATCTCACTCAGTTATACAAGGTCTCCAGATAAACTCATTGCAATTCCCAGTCCAGTACCAATTAACCTTGGATTTGTCTGCTTCATGATATTCAAGTGTTTGTGACTCAGTGTGGGGTGGTGTTTGTTAAGCTTCTGAATGGAACTGGCAGTGCTGAGAATGGAGAGTTTATCTGACCCACACCAGTGTGAGAGTAATACAAGAGGCTACTGATGAGAGGATCATAGAGGAGAGAGTGGGCAGCTCTTACTCGTAATCCTATGCAATTTGTATTTCACAAAAATGTGTGTTTTGCTTCTGCAAGAACAAGCCTCTGTGGCATGAGCTAGCTTAAAAGTGATGATTGCAGTGTTTACCATTCCTCTCCAATCACTTCCCTGTGCACAGCAACTACTACTGCTACAGCCTCAGCTAGTTTGTGTCACTAGGGGAACATAAGGAACCCTATTTTGAAACTCCTTGTGCGCAGTTTTACTGTGACTCAATTTGAAACAGGTAGTAACCTTTCTTCCAAATTGAGGCTGTTTACATTTTCTTCCTTCGATGCATGCTGTATGAAAATAGATGCCTGGAGCAGTTGTAATCCAGTGGAGATCAGCATGTGTCATACTGTTCTCATTTGGCATGGTGCCAATGGAAGATTTTGTAGGTTTGTAAGCACTGATTCGTGTTTACAGTTCTGCAAGAGGGTGTCTAAGGGAAGATATTTTATGTGATTTTTTTTTTTGGGTGTCTTTTTATTTTTTTTAGCAGAAGACATTAACAGGTGAGTTGATATTCTTAAAAGAGCCAATCGATAGGAAAAGTGAGAAAAGGGGAGTAATATGGCATTTATAGGTTCTGACTTTTTTTTAAGTCTAAAGTGCTTTGTAAGTTGAGAGATAGATTTCAAGCCTAAGAGAACAGTAGGAGAAGGTACTGAAAGGTAGTTATGGTGAAAGAATAAATATACCCCATATGGCAGCTGATAGCCACTCTATCACGTGATAGTTTTATGTCTATCCAGAAATGAGGAATTTTGATTCTAGGTGTCAAATGTGATTTGAGTGTAGGGCATTTTTAATGCTAATAATTAAAGATAATGAGTGGTGTGAATGCAAATCTGAGATTAATGACTGTAATCTGATTAGTTTTTTGCTCCCAGTAAGTCCTGGTACTAGTTTTAAAAGAACAATGAAGAGTATTTAGTTTAGTAATTCCTTGAAAGGACCAATGCATTTGCCATGTGTTTCAGCAGGTTCATCCTTTATTAGTAAAATATAAGTAACATGATTTGTTTTCTAAGATTTTATAGTAAAAATAAATAGAAATTATTTCCTTACTCTTACAGAAAAGCTGGAACTGTGGTTTCCACTTTCCAGACAGGTTGCTTTTCTTCCATCACTTCACCTCAGCTGAGAGTACTGGAAAAGCTTCACAGTTTTATCTTCCTTTTCTTTTTTTTTTCCAAAACATCAAACTGCGACTCTACTGGGTCTCCTCTACCCAGACGAAGAAAGCTGTAGAAAGGATACTGGCAGTTAAATAAACTGCTTCATTTCCCTCATTCTGTACTGATAAGGTGAACTCTGTGTGCTGATTTGACAGTCTGGTTTTGAGTTTGATCTGCAAATCCAGCTGACTGCAACTTCAGTCGACATTGGCCATTTTTAACAGTTTGCCTGGTTTTGGTAATTCCTTTTCTGATGAAGTTCTATGTTCTATGCCCAACAATAGAGTATCTCATGCATGCTTGGAGATTGTTCCCATTTTAGATGCTACACTGTGTCACGCAGTCATTGGCTTCCTTATGTTCTAGTTCTATATCTTCAAGTACTAATCTGTGAAAGGCACTGTGATGAACAGTGAAGTGACTGTCGCCTGAGGTAAACAGTAGAGGTTAATAAGAGCTATCAGACTTAAAGACTACCCATAGAGAATTGGATTTCTTTAATGTTAGGGACACTGACTTGATGTTATCTAACATGACATTTGCACTTTTTGGAAGTTTTTCAACTCCATTTGTCAAAGCCTTGAGATAAAGAAGATGACAAGATGTACTTTCTGGAGACAGTTGTCCAAATAACTTACGCCAAGTGTTGATTAGATTCCTATATGTGCGTGCTCCAAGTGTAATCTCCTTGGAAGAAGTCATTTACTGAACAGCACAGCTTCTGCAAGATATGTGGTGATTTTTAGAGGAGTTACTGTATTGACTAACCTCTCAACAGCATTGTTCATTGTTGTAAGCTGTTGTTTAAGAAAATGAAGCATATAGTGTGCCTGATTTGCATGTAGTCAGAAGAATTCTAGCCAGCATTTCTGCTTGTCGTCTTTGTTGAGCTCCATTTGAAAATCTGAGAGGCTTTTTGGAACTTGGAAGAGTGAGAGAATTTGACTTCCGATGTCTCTAAGGGAATGGACACCCTACCTCTTCTGCGGGTTAGAAAGGCACAAAGCCATACTGGTTTTTGTAGCTGTGGTCTCACAGAGCTTTGTTGACTTTTGTAGATGTAGGATACTCTGTAGGTGTAGGATAAGATGTTCAGGAGTGCATAAAGCTTGCTTTGGTTATGTTCTACCCTATCAAGCTTTGTTTAGTAATTGAAGTAGAGCATTGTCCTGAAACAGTTGCTGTTGAATTCCTCCTGGTTTTGCTATCCTTACTGTGAGACATTAACTATAAATACATACATGAAGTACCTAAGCTAGTTTTAAATTAACTACTTGTATGAACATTCCTCTTGTAGAGGGTTTGTCATAAAAATGACCAGCACGTAACTCTGCAAAAATGTTTGTTTGTTGCTTATTTTGGGAGGTTTCAGAGAAGACCTGCACAGGCTGGTATGTGCAGCGCAGCACGTGGAGGTAAACAGTGTGTAGGTACAGGGCACTGTCTTAATCTATTGGGTTTTTATCATCCTGTTTTCTGAAAGAGACAGTTTGAAGTTGTGCTTTATTGGTTATGAGGATATACTTGTCTTGCTTATGAACAGCAATCTACCCTATTGGCAGCACTAGTGGAGTGTGAGAGACCATATGGTGAATGAGACCCCATGGAAATTCATCAGTGGTCCTCATTCAGAAGATTTTATATCACAAATAAATTAGTATGTACCTGGTAGGACAGTTTTCTGGCATATGCACTGGAGTAAGAAAGCAGAAGTCTAATCCTAATTGCACCATTAACTTTCTACTATTTAGAAAACTTACCCTCCCATACCAAACATTGTGGGAATGGATACATTGAATATTCTTGCACCAAAATACCATTGTCAGCAAATGGCATTTTGGAGCAATACTTGACTTACTGCTTCTGCTGGTGGAATCAGAGGCTTTGAAGAAAACATCAGCTTCAGAATTGAGGTAGTAAGTCAGGAAAAAAAGGATGTGAAGTCTTAGTTACATTTAGAAAATAAGAACTGCTAGAGATGTCTAATGTAAGAATGTACTAATTCCTGTTTGGAAATGAAACAAAGAAGAAATTAAGAGGGCAGCACGTGTTACCCAGCACTGGCTTGATACCTTCTTTCAGTAGCTGTTGATCTAAATAAATTACAGATTTCTAAGAGAATGTACACTTGTTTTTTCACAGTCTCCTCGATGCTTTCACAAGTCTTTCCAACATCTTGGAGTCTTCCCAATTATTTCTTGGCATTTTGGTTTGTGATGATGATGTCCGCAACATAGAAAGCTGTGTGGGAACCTCCACCTCCATTTATTATAAACTTCTGCATCTTTTGAATAGAGAAGTATGATGTAAAGGAGAAAAATCTATATCGGTATTAACTGTCATAATTTTTTGCCTTTCTTTGGATTGGTTTCAGAGGCATATGAGTCAGCAGTGTAAAGACTGATACACAGATCTTTAACAGGGGAGGTGATAGATTCCTGTAGAGAATTTGGTCATTGGCTGTTTATAGCTTTCACAAAGTGCCAAGCCATTATTGGCATGGACTGTTCTGCAGATTCTGTGGTACAACTGAGAATTCCAGTAGGAAAAGATGTTCCCCTCTTCAGACACAGAGAGAGGATCAATCTCTCTCACCCAAGGAGGACTGCATCAGAATCAAAATGGCTTCTTTCTGAAGCTGGATGTAGCTTTATTGTAACTACTTGTTTGGCAGACTTTCTCTAGAGTTAGGATTTTTAACTTCATTTTTTTTTAACTTTCATTTTTTCAGCTTAGATTTTTTTATCAGGAGATGGATAAAACTCCATGCTTTGCAAACCCTCTGTTTTTTTATTCTTCAATCTCTGCTTTGCCTGTGTTGAATTGTTACGTCCCAGAGCTCAAGGGCGTGCTCTTATTATTTGTGAGGTATATAGGGCTTCCTGCAGATGTTCTTGGTTATGATTAGTAGGGGAATCTTCATTCAGGTTGATGATTACCTTGTCAGTTGCTGCAACCTTCTGTTGAGATGGAGGGTACATAGAGATAGATAGATCTTGAGGTATACAAAATCAGTAAGTAGGCAGATACACTTGCTATTTTGTCCCTAAGCTGTACAAAGGTAGATATGTATTTCCATAAGATATGGTAAGGAGAAATGATAGAGGCATAGCAGAGGAGCTTACCAAAGAATATTCTCTGCATTGGCAATAGCATACATATGGAATTGTCTTTAGACTTGTGATCTGTAGAAGAAACGAGGCACTACTTTTCTCAAGTGTTACTTGGCTTTTGTAATGTACCCTGAATATTTCCCAGATTTAGATGCATTTTTTAAAATAGTTTGGTTCTCTTCGGGTGAATTTACTCTCCTACTCTCATTGTAAATTGTTTGAGAGACTGTTTTGTCCACAGTCTACCTATTTTTCTGTCTTGCTTTTTGTTTTGTAAAATGGGAATGAGACTGCTGGCAATGCAGACAATTGGATCTCTAACTGCTGTTTCAGAAGACATGAAGATAAGAGAGATATGGGGAGCTGAACATTGTTGTGAATGTTGGAGTTTTAACATAGATTGAAATCTCCTTTACAAGGAACACACATAGAATGGGAGGTTGTCCAAGACTGAAGACTGTCTGCATATTTAGAACTTTACTGTGACCATCCAATTTTCTTTTTCATATCGGAAGACAGTCTTCCAGTAGGGGATGAATATGCTGTTTTCTCATTCTTTTGGGTATATTTTTGTTTTCTTTGAAAGAGAAAATGTGCTGTTTCTTCTCTGTGCATATGTGCAGTCTGGATTCTCCTTTCTTGAAGGCTGTGATTTGGTCTTTGGTTGTTGGTTATGACAAACAGATGTTCTTGTGGCTTTCTCTGCATGTGACCTCTGGATATGTACTGACATTGTGGTTAGTTTTTCTTCTTTCACTTGGTGTGTCATTCTTGATTTCACACCTTTCTATCTCCAACCATGGTCAATGATTCCCACAGAGTGAGATTGTGCTGGTGTCAGTTAATGCCAGCTGTCTATTTTTAACGCTGCCAAAAAATGTTAGCAGATATACATACATCCATGTTTTTTCCCTGTCATCAGGATCACTGAAACAACCCCTCCTACATACACACAATTTTTTGCTTACCTGAATATATCTTACCACTCAGGAGAATTCATTATTATTGAGCTGTCGCAGGGTTCAGAAATTCCTTTCATAGTTGTATGTGATATGACATGGAAAACCATCCAACCTTGTGAAATCCTTTGAAAAACTGGAATTTGGCTGTAATAAAGCCATCTGACAATGATGTTTTCTTATTGAGACATTCTGATAAAACTTTCTTGGTTTTATATTCTGTGTAATTAATATCTAAAGGAAATTGGATTAGATGAGACTGATGCTTTGGCTGCCATAGTACAATTTTTGTAAGCAATGAGTTCCTTGCTGCTGAGATGCAGTTCCCAAATACATCATGTGTTGCTTAATGTTTAAATTATATTTCAGAAATAGCTATGCAAAACTGTTCCTGATACATATGTATATTATTTCTTACCTATAGTATTAAATGCTATTACACTTTTCTCTCAAAAAAAACCCCACCCCAAACCAGTCTGTAACTGGGAATACTTACTTGGAGGGTAGGGAGCAATGTCCTGGAGGTGGCTACCTCAGCTCTCAGTCAGTGCTTTCTAAATTTCTTGGCCAAGAAATACAAGTAAACTTGCTGTGTTTTGCAGTATGGTCATTAACAAACAGCTGCTATGCCTGAATAATAGAATGAATATGCTCTATGTGAGTTCAAGGTTGCTTTATTCATCCCTTTCCCTTTGTTTTTCTCGTCTTCAGCCAGGGAGTTTTGTCCTTTATATTGACCAGTGTAACTTCTAAATGGAAGTTTTGTCAGAGGCCTCACTGAAACAGTGGTGGAGACATCTTTCCCCACACCAACAAGTTTCAGATGCACTTGCAGTTTTGCTTGAGCTTTGTAGTGATTTAAAAACATATCCCCACAATACTCACCCTTTGCCTTGCCACTGTTTTACATTGTTCTTTTCGTGTTGCTCTGATGTGGATTGGCCCCATGTAGGCAAAGTGGCCATTTTGGTAGCTATAAAATTCCTGCCTGGCAATTAAAAATCCCTCATAATATTAGACATTGTATGGGTACAGAGCTAGTGTTTTTGCTGAAACAGCACAAAATCTCAGGAGGAAAACAAGAAAGAAATTCTAGAAAAGTTAGCATCACATAAAAGTGGGTGGGTTTTTAATGTAACTATAAGGAAAAACTGAAAGGAGGAAAAATTTTGAATGATATGTTGCGCTATCAAGAAGCTAGATCCAAGAAGCTTGTATCCTCACTGTTGGTCCAGTAATAAAGAATTGGATTCAGTTACTATTCCGTTCCTTGTGCAACGGTTTACTTTCAAGATCCAATTCAGTTCTTAATGAAAACATAATTTAAGTTCTAATATCTTGAGACTTAGTGAGTTAAGATCTTACTATGTCTAGTCCTACTAAATAATGCCATTTTTCTTTGACCACTTGTGTTTGAATTTTCTCTAAATTGAGTCAGATGTCATACCATATAATCATTCAATATCTAGTTCTTAGTGAGATACTGAGCTTTTCTGTTCTGAGTCTCGTTAATAAAACCAGCACTGTCTTGCATAACTCTTTGTTTTCTGCTGTGGAGATTTCATTTTTCTTTCTTCTATCAAATGTCATGTTCTGTTCTTGGTTAACTGGCCTCATCAAAAGAGGTAACATCTTCCCTGAATGTCAACACAGTCAAAACATTTGTAGTGTGTATGTAGAGAGAAAGCAGTGAGGCAAAAGCCTGAGGGGACTGGGTGCTAACATGAAAGTTCACTAAGTTATGTCTCTTTTTCTGTCTCTGAGCATCATGTATTTATATAAATTCAGGTTAATAAGATAAGTCTTGAAAAATAGCTAGTAATCTGAAAGATGTCATATTTATGAACAATTTTGTATAGTTTCTATGGATTTAACTGTTTGGGATCAAATAAATGCATTCACTCTTGCTTAGAGGATGTTGGGCCATGCAGCATTGGTCTTGCCCACGGTGTTCTGGTTTTCTTTCAACAGTTTTTGTGTTGGATGTTGTTTCATTGTATGTTGATTGGTCTCATTTTTAACCAAATCAAGAAAATCAAATCGAGAAAATGAATCAAAATAAACATAGCTGCTGGGGGTTTTTAAGTTCTGGGACCTAAATAAAACATGTTAGCTTACATGGGATTGCTGGTGAGCTCTAGAAGGGTGCCTTATCTGTGTATCCTATTTTTCATTCCCTGGGTTATCAGACAGTAAGTTCATGTGCACTGCTCTAAATGGCAGAGGAAGTACAAGTGATGTTGGTTCTTTGCCCTGTCCTCTCAGCTGTAATGCCTTTGCTGTAAGCCCCTGCACTTCAACAGCAGAAAGAGCTTTTGAAACTCTAGCGGCTGTGTCAGCTTCTTCAGCTTTCTGAAGATAGAATGGTAAGTATTATTACGTGAAAATAACTTCTTACCATTAGCTTGTGTAGTATGCTCAGCCTGGGAAAGACTGCCAGATGAAATTATTAGCTATTGAGATCTCTAAGTAAATCTTCAGCTATCCTTATCTGCTTTCATTTATTTGTGTGAGGCTGACTTAATGAGCACTGTGACATCATTTTCTTGGTTTTTTGTATTTTGGATGTGCTCAGCAGTGTCTCTGGCAGCTGTGATCTGTATTGGGTTGTTGTAATGTGGTTAGTTTCTGCTCCCTTCCCCTATAATCTGTGTGTGTGCCTAGCCTGCTGCGTATCCTTAAGATGACAAGAACCAAAGAGAACAGCAAATAAGTTGAGTCTTCTGGAGAAGAACCAGCATATATGCCAGAACCCTGATTGTGAGGCATTGTCCTTCTGCTTCAGCACTAGTTTGTCCCCTACCGTTTGGGGCTAAGACCTGCCTGCAGCCTCTTGTTTTAATTGCTCTGAATTTCCTACATCTTTCTGTACTTTGGCTAACCTTCCTGCTGAGTCCAGGGGATTGACAATGAAAAAAAGATCTCTCTTCTATAACAAGAAAAGTTGAAGTACTCCCAGATTTCTTGGTAGCACCTGCTTCTACCTCTTCAAATTCAGGTACAACGTCTGTCATATGAAATACTTTTGCAGATTCCTTCGATGTAAGTTGGGGCATGTGCTTTTTTCAGTTTCACAGAGTTTTTCTAATACTTCTTTTGCAGCTTTTTATCAATAGATGACCATCACACAGATCTTCATTTTTAAATATTCAAATGTAACATTATTTTTGGTCCCTTAAACTGAAAAAAACCCCAAACAAATGAAATAAGTGGATTCTGCTAGTCTTTTACTCTAAACCGTATATAACCATTAGACCTACTTTCTGCTTGGACTTTCTCTTTTCCTCATCCTTTCTAAGTCCCATTAATCTCTTTAACCCCTTTAATTCATTCTGGGATTTGCTTTTCTTCGGAAGCATTTACTTATTAATGTTTTTGCCAAGTCATGCTCTTTCTCCAGTCCTCGCTTGATTCCCTTCCCAATACTATTTTATCTGATAAGCTCATAGCTGTTGTGTTTGTCTTTTTTTTGAATTTCAGATTTTAATTTAGTGGAAATGAATTTTCACTGTAACTGAAGCACATAGGAAGGAAATGCCACAAAAATAAATCCAAAAGGAGAGAAAGGTTAACTTCAAGTATTGGAAAAGAGTTTTCATGAGAGAAGCCTAAAATATTTAAGTTGAAGCCTCATAAAGATATTGACTGGTGGTTTGGTGAGCTGCTGAAGTGTTCTTGCTTCAGATTTTCACAGTGTGGCAGTTGTCCCAGTTTCAGATACTTAGAACAAACTAGGCACGCTCTGCTTTACCCTTGCTCAGTAATGAGACAAAAATCAGCTGGAGGGAAACTGTCTCTTCCAGGTTCAGTTTCTGAGTGAATGATGTGAGGTATTCTGCCCTTGCTGCCCACTCCCAGAGAGGTTTCTGCAAGTCACAACTATTGCTATGATATAGTGAGAGAATTTTATACTGTATTTCACACTGTCTTATTGTTTTTCTTTCCTAGAAAACTGATAATGGTATTGCCTTGTGGTCATGGGGTATTTGAAGCCATCTAGTCCAACTCCTAAAGTCTGATTTGGCTAAGATGCTAGAAATTAGAGAGAGAGACTAATTATGAAGGTCATCTGGATGTCTTTGGTGTCAGTCCTACTCTTTCCCTCAAGGAAATACACTTGTGGTGTACACTCTAAGGTGCCTGTGTTCCAGAAGCAACCACTACTTTAGCTGAAGATCTCTGTTGTAGCTTCTTCCTAGGATCATTTTTCTGAAGATATCTTCTAGAAGAATATCTTCTTTCCTGACAATTCGCCAAATTACTCCTACTTACATCAACATACAGATGTCTAATTTCAGTATTCCGGTTTTACCCATTAATTGCGCAGAAGTCTCTGATGCAAGGTGATATGTCAAGTTTTGTTATCTTAATTGTGTATTTTAAAACCATCTCTATTTAGAGCTGTTAGTGCAGTGCAAGGAAGCTGATGGTATTGCCATTGCTTTCTTCCTCTGCTACCATTGCTTTTTTCCCCTGCTCTTCTGTCTTCAGCTGTATTTGTCAAATTTGTACACAAGCCTGTGCTTTGGGTTAGTCATACATTGTTCAGTTTTATCCAAGAAACTGTGTTATCTTTTTTATTTATAAGTTTTTTTGCATCATATATCTAATTTTTTAAATTTCTTTCTTGACTGGTACATAGCAAAAACCAGACCTTCATAGGACATGTTAAACACTCCATTAGATTGCAAGGTTCTACCAGCGTGGTTAGCTACCTAGGGACCTAGCTTTAGTTTGGGATTTTTTGGCTGTGGATTATGGGGCTGATGGCCAGTAGAAATGCTGAGCTGTGTAGCCCAAAGAGAGCAGAAAGTGAAAATTATAAACCGCAACCTCTCCCCTGCCCCCAAACCCACTAGCCCTACTGCATATTCTGCTTCCAGTTTAAACAGCCCTAGACTTTGTGGTTGGTAACGTTACAAGCAGACGTTCTTGGAAAAAAGAATACATCCATTAGATGAGTGATGTACTTTGCAGAGACCAGTGCAAACCTATTTTGCTTCAAAGATATTGTCTGGGGTACCCTGTAACTGTCAATGTCTACAGTACAAATACCTCTAACAGTTGTTATTGACGCACATTATGTTCATAGACTACATCATGAAGACTTGTGTTATTACAAGTAGCAAGAAAGAATGAGTGTCTACTATACTAAATGAGAAGGAGTGGATGCTTTGGGAAATAGCCTAGTAATAATCATAAAGTTGCAGCTGTAAAATGGTAAATAAGAAAGGTCTTTGTCTGAAAATCAGGAAGTTGCAACTGTATTGAGTGTTTGGGATGGCTTAAGATAAGAGAAGAGCTGAAGTTTGAAGTCTGGTCTGAATGTCACAGGAAATATGCTTTTGGTTAGCCCTTAGGGTAAGAAGGCTGAATAATAGTCTTGTTCTCAGTTATCATGACACCTTTATATGATTAATTTGAATAATTTCAATGATTAGTTCTGATAATTTAGGAATGCTTCTTAGCATTTGTTAGCAGTTCCCTACATGGATGCGGGAAACTACTACATATCAGAAATGGCCTGATTAAGCTTATTGTGCCAGTAAGAAAATGTGACAAATAGGCTACTCGTGCATTTTCTTGCCAATGGAATCCTTTGTTCTGACTTCTGAATAAATGAGACTGCCTTGGGAAGGGAATAAATATAGGGAGTACCTGCATTCCTGTTTGTTCTAATCTACAGGAAAAGACACTGTTGAGTTTTACCTGACTGCGCAGTTGACTGAGACACCCAAGTCCATGATGAATTTAGAATAAATAAACCTCACAAACAAAACTCCTTGAATGAGAGTTTATGGGAAAATATTTGTTGAGCTCCCACCTCTAGTTATGCTGGTTTTAGACCCTCATCAAATTTCCTATATTCCTCAGACCTTTGTGGGTAGGTGACGATTTCCACAGTAAAACAGTCCTGGCTAGTGTATCCTGCTGTAATCCCCTCTGTCCTGCTAACAAAAATAGAAGCTTCTCTGAGTATTTTTACATCTTCTTTCTCCTCTTCAATCTAAGAAAACTGAAAAGTGTCCTTTTGGGTTGGGTGTATGGGATGACTTTTTTTGGGGTAGCTCAGATTATGACAGGAACTATGAAGTTGGAGACTTTGCTTATTAATACTGAACTGTATTAGTGCTATGAAGATAAAGATCTCTAGTACCAGTCAAGGATTTTGTGTATTACTTATATGGAGTGTATTTGTGTAGCTTTTCTTTTCAGCTGAAATTATAGACAACTGTTAATTCAAATAGTACTCAAGTCCAAATAACACTGAAGTATTCATTTGCAACAGTACACTTTCATACTTACAAGCTCAGGACAGTGTTAGTAGTAATATTTGCAAATGAAAACTGCATAAGTTGCTATTCCAATCCAGTTTGGACCAATGTTTGATAATTTATTTGCACTTTGTTTACTGTGCTGATGTCTGGACTCAGAAGTGATGCTTTTATATACGTGAACTTGGGCTTCCAAGAGCAAACCAAGAATTTCAAACTTTAGTTCAGAACTTCCCCATTGGTAGTGGTCACACATAGAGAGACCCATCAAGGAAGGGGAAGTGATGGAAAGCTTCCTAAAATCCTTCTGAGTACGTTCGTTCTGTTCCCAAACGTAGGCTTAGGTACAGGAGGCTGTTGTTAGTGTACCATGAACACACACTTTCTGCCACCAAAGGATGATGCATTAGAGTAATTCTGTTTTTTGTAAGAAGCAGAGCTTAAAATAGAATGGTATGTAAGAATGAATCCTTTCTAAACATAAAGGCTTCTTTGTGTCATAATAAAGTACAGGGCTTTAAAAATTTTTATTATTAATGTCGCTCGTATATATTTTGTTCTTTTCATTGAGATGGCCAACTTTTTGATGCCTGGTTTTGTAAAAGCCTTTTTTTTCCCCCCTACCTTCCCTCTTTTTCCATTTTGTCTCGTTTTCTGGTCAGTTTTAATTTTAATTTCCAGTGTCTGATTTTTAAATATTTTTTAAATCTAAAGTATTTTATCTTCTTTTTAGGTCTGTATTAACTTTCTGGAGTGCTAAACCTAAGAGAGGAGAGATAAGAGCTGAGCGATCACCCTTGCTATACTTAATTGTAGACAAGTTGTTTGAACTGGTAACACTTGGAAAATGAAAGTGATGTATTTGTTTTGTTATTTCCATGGAAATGAGATATGTATAATGAGCTTCTGAAAACAAGTTACAAATATACACAAAGAAGCTGATTCTTTGAAGCAATTGCTTAATAGAAAGAAATTAGATCGTTTGGGGGTTATGGTTGAGGGCTTTTGTGGTGTGTTTGTTTTTTTAGTTTAACTTCATGACCTCTGAAAATCTGGTATTAGGAAGAGGTTTTCTGAATGTGAACAGGGTATTAAAAAATGCTGGAAATAAACTGGGGGTATGATTGCCTTATGTGTTGTGCAGTGTTCATAATACTATAATTTTTCATACAATAGTTTGGGTTGGGAGACAACCTTTTACAGGTCATCTAGTTGAACACTACTGCCACTGCCACCTCCCTCCCTCCCTCTTCCCAGTGAGCAGGGACGTATTCCATGAGACCAGGTTGCTCAGAGCCCCATTCAACCTGACCCTGAATATTCAGGGACATCTACCACCTCTCTGGACAACCTGTTCCAGTGTTTTACCACCCTCCTAAAAAAATTCTTCATTAGATCTAGTCTGAATCTACCCTGTTTTAGTTTACAACATTGCCTTGTCCTGTCACAATAGGCCCTGCTAAAATCCCTGCCCCCATCTTTCTTATAAGACCTCTTTAGATACTGAAAAGCCTCAATAACGTCTCCTGTAGTTTTCTCCAGGATGAACAACCCCAACTCAGCTTTTCCTCATGGCAGAGGTGTTGCTTCCCTTTCATCTTTGTAGCCCTCCTTTGGACCCGCTGTAATAGTTCCATGTCGTTCTTATGCTGGGGGCTCTGAGCTGGATGCAGTGTCCCAGAGGGGCAGAATCACATCCCTCGATCTGCTGCTCATGCTGCTTTTGAGGCAGCCCCGGGTATGGTTGGCCTTGTGGGCTGTGAGCGACCATTGCTGGCTCATGTACAATTTTCCATCCAATAGTACTCTCAAGTCATTATTCATAGGGTGTTTTTATGGACCTGAAGGAGGCTGATCCTGTGGCTTAAGAGTGTGCAAATTGAGATTTGTTGAGAGACTTCCTCTGTCATTTCTACCTACTCAGTCGGTTTTCTCCTATGCATTCAACCCATGACTGTACAGACTGAAGAGAGGGTAGTAGCATGCTGTCCTAATTAGTAATAATGATGACAGCAACTGCTCAGGGGTGTAGGTTTGCTACTTGGTAATTCAGATGCTGGTACATGGCATACATGTTCCATACCTGACCAAAAAAAAAAAGGCCAGAACACATGAGTTAATCAAGAGTTGTGTTCCGAGGGTTTTCCACAAAACTTGACGTATGATGCAACTGTAGAGTTTTTGTGTTAATTGTAGTGATGTACAAGTGGGTTTGATAATATTGTAATAGATGGAGGGGAAAGTGGGGATGTTTTTGGAGTGTAGAAAAAGACAATGAATTTCAAAATTAAAGCTGCTTTATTTAGGAAACTTGGGATATAGTTGCAAAAATTCCTTTACTTTCAATCCTGTTTTTAATGTCACTCCAGTTAATGTTGTTTTCTGGTAAAGAATATCAGCCACAGTGCACCTTTTTTTTCTTTTGAGTTCCAGCTGTAATGCTACATGGGCAGGATGGGCTCGTTAGCCTTTTGACAGCCATCCTAGGAGAAGGACAACTCTAACTTCAAACCTGGGCAGATGGAGCTCGCTGAGCCCTGTAAGGTTATCCATCCAAGAGAAGGTCACTCTAATTAAACCTACGTCCTAAGGCCTTCACTGTCATCGTCCAAGCTTGCTAGGCCCTGGCAGATGAACCTTAGGAGTAAAGGGTGGGAACGGTTCTGCACACACTGTGTCTCACCTAAAAAATCCACTGCGCAGGCTTGAAGGCTATACCCGCGTTAGCAAAGACCTGTAGCGACAGGCGAGGGTTGAAACGGCAGGTGAAAGGTGCACTGGAAGCCGCAGACCCAACCCTGCATGCAGGCGGTTCAGGACTTTGGTCGCCTGAGACTGACCCTGGAGATGACAGTCTCATTCGGCAGCATCCTGAATGACCAAGCAGCCTTTTTCAAGGAGAGCACTGCTTGCTCCACACGGAGAGGGGCCTAGAAAAGGTGGCCTAAACAAAGCTCATCTCCACTCCTCACCCGGTTGGTTAACTGCAACCAACGGGCATCTTCTGTTGCGGTCACACAAAGATAAAGGCTAAGAGTCAAAGGCATACACCTGCCTTCAAAGGTGTTTCTGCTTCTTTTGAAAATACACGCAGGATCACTCTCGAGGAGAAAAGGCAACGCAGAAAGAACCGTGTCCTTTCAGTACCACCTGGGGAGCCATTCTGCTGTGCCTTTTGCAACCGGACGTGTCTATCTCGCATTGGCCTTTTTAGCCATCAGCGCGCTTGTAGCAAGCGTGGGTAGAGTCCTTCACAAATCTTCGTTCGCGAAGCCTAGCCATGATGATGACATGACCTTAAGGTGGAGGGAAAAAAACCCTCATTTCCTTGCCCCATGTAAGTGACAGGGAAAAGACCAAATGTGAAAGATAGGTATACGTGTCTCTAGGACCAGATGTTCTTTGTTCCTCTCAGTAGCCTTACTTACGTATTTTTCCTTTTAATTAAAAAACCAAACAGACATGCTCTTCTATTAATAAGTATGCAACGAAAAATTCTTCATGTGTTAATAAAACCCTGAGGTCAGTTCAGTTGGTTAGAGAATACTGCTAATAATGCGACTGTTGTGGGTTTGATCCCCGTATGGGCCATTCACTTAAGAGTTGGACTCAATGTCCTTGTGGGTCCCTTCCAATGCAGAATGTTCTGTGAAAAATAAAGGAGTCAACATGAATTTCAGCAGGTTTTGCTGAAAGTGAAAAATTCTCATTGTGATGATCCTGACTGATGATCCAAGATAAATCTATGTACTACAGAAAATTACCTTTGAAACAAATGTCTGTATGGCAGACTTGGCCATAAATCTGTAGTGAATTGTAGGGCCTTAGGGTGTTATGCTGAAGTTTTGCAGTGATTGCCAGTGCTGTCTTTTTCTAAATGAGAGACAAACCAAAATGAAGTCTAGATCTCTTGAGCTAGTTAAAAGTTCTTGTATGTGTTTCATCAGAAGTGGGATGTTAATCCTATTAATGAAAATCCTGGAGAAATTCCAAGCAGTTAATTGCAGTTTATTCCATGTGTCTTTCTGATTAATGAAATACTGGATTATATTCTGCATTTTTACTGTCATGAGGTTCTTTTACTAGCTAATTCCATGAGATACTCAAGCACATGCTTCACCTAAAGCAGACAAGTAGTTGCCAACAGTGATGTTTGGTCAAAAACCACAAAAAAATTATTTTGTGGGGGTTCTTGGGATTTGGTACATACAGTGGGCTGCACTGGAAATAAAGCATGCAGTGATGTGTGGTTATGTAAAGCATTCTGTTAGTGTTGAATTTTGTTGTGAATAACCAATTTCTCCTTATTTTGAAAGGCTGGGGTAAAATTTTGTTATGTGTTTAATTAATTGAAGTGGGAATCACTTCCTAACTGATGGTCTCTAAACCAGAAATCTCACTTTTTTTCATCAGTGGGGGCACCCTTCTGCCGAGAACAATTTGACCACAAAAGGTGTCTAAGAGAAGCAATGACAGATAGTGGAATTGCTCTTCACAATGGTCTTTTAGACCCTTGAAATAAAATTAGATTTCTATGCATAGTTTTTCTAGCCCACTATTTCTGTTGCCAGTGCACACTTTCTCTATCCTAGCATCTATTGTTTATTCTTACATAAACAGCTGTCACTGTTGAAAGGACTGGTCTGGGTTGTGTGGTGGTGGCTGGTTTGTTTTTTTTTTCCTGAAAAAAAATGTTTTGCTTGAAATGCTCTCTAAATTGGCATAAAAAGAAATGTTCAAGCAGCAAACAAAACTTATGTAGTAGCATGTTTCCCAGCAACATGAACTCTCAAATATTACTTTGACTTTGAGGGTTTCGTAATGTTGTAAACATTTTCTGCTTTTAAAGATGGTCCTATTTAAGATTAAAGTGTAAGTATCAAAACAACTTTTTGAAAATGTTTCTATTTGATCTATTAAATTTTAGCTTAAAACATATGGCAAAATTTTGGGTTGTAAATTCTTATCCAAAAGATCAGGTAATCTGTAGTTTACTAATACAGGAACAGATGTGGTTTGTGTCTGCTGTAATTCATAGAAAAGAAAAAACAGGAATTTTTTAAATGGTGAGTAAACTCACTAATGCTATGGCCTCGTACCTGAATTTTAAAATGATGAGCACTAAAAATAGTTCTGTATTAGGGAATAGAATGGAACAGTGTGTACTCTACAACATTATCTCTTGCCTAAATGGAATATTTTAAAATTCTAGAAAACAGACATGCATTAACCTGCTTTGGGTTAAACGCATCTCTGTAGTGAATGCTGAGTTTCTTTGTAAGAGTTCTATCAGTTGAACCCTCTGGTCTGACAGGCCAAAAAAGATCTGCAGGAATGACAGTACAAATTGGTGTTTGTAAAGTGTGAGTTTCCTACTGGTCAGATTTTGCACCATACACTGCTATAGTAAAATCCTCTCCACTAAAAGTAGATGTAAGCAAGTAATTTACTTGCAGAAATATGGAAATACGTCTTTCTATTAGTGAAAACAACAGCAAGTATTCAGCTCTGAATTTCTGGGGGCTTTATGAGTTTTTCAGACTGCTATTGTGTTTTCCATGCACCTGTGACTGTTTTGTGAAGGTGATGATCTAAGAAGCAAAATAGGTATTGAATTTAAATGTGTCATTTAAAAAATTTGTCAGTCTTTAATAGAGGAAGAATTTCAAGTTTTTAAATGCTTTTCAATAGTTTGCTTTACACAATAACATTATTCATAATTTACTTGTGAACATATGAATAGTGACCTCTGAATAATATGATAAAGAGTTATTCGAAGAGCAGTAAAAAAATAGTAAATAACAAGACTCATCTAAGATGCTTCAGTTATTGTCTTATGCATGCAGGCTTTACAAGTGATCAACCAAATGAGGCTATATTTGATTTGATGAGCTGCAGGCCTTTTAACAGCAGATCAGGTCCCTCTGTTTCCTCTTTATTTCTGAATGCTTGTCAAGGGAGGTTTCTGAAGTGTTGTCCTATTGATGTACATAAAAAATGAAAGTGATGTTCCCACGATGTTTTATTTGACGCCATAAATGGGCTGCATGGATCTTCCTGTTCTGTTGCAGTTTTCTGTTGTTCACTGTGGTAAATCAGCCATTCTGCTATTCTTGGAATGTTTTTTGTGCTCCCTTGTGATTTCTTTCAATTGCTGTTTGTTTCAACAGGGGAAAGTCCTGCAGAACTATTACTTTTGATCAGTTTAAGGAAGCTCTTCAAGAACTCTCCAAGAAGCGATTTAAAGGCAAGAGTGAAGAGGAGGCACTTCAAGAAATGTATAAACTAATTGAAGGGAAAGGCCCAGTTATATCTGGAGTAACGGTATGTTACTGATCTAATGGACAGATTGTTTCTGCCTGTCCTTCGTTCCACTGCAGTGTTGTTGTATTCACCTGCTTCCCTTTACAATCCACAAATCCAATTTCTCTGTGAGCCCAAAGGCAACAACTACTGAGCGAAATGGGAGCAAAGATTATGCAACAGCTCAGTATTGCTCTACTATGTATTCTTGTGTGGCACTGTCGTTGTTCCTGCTCAGAACTGTAGTACCATCTAGCAGCATTGTCAGGAAACTTCTGAGCTCTTGTGTATGGTTAGAACAAAGATATGTTCATGAAGGGGGTGTATTCAAATCAAATAGAGTAGAAGGAAATTAAATTTAGAACCTCATTACGCAGTTCTAAGACTTTGTGTGAAATGCCAAAAAGACTAAGGTAAAGACATCATAAAATACTTCTAATTGCATCATGTGAATCCCAGAACAGTGGAAATCTGAGAAAAATTATCATATGGTCTGTCTTTGTTTTTTGTTTATTCCAAGTCTGTCAGAACTATAATGTTCTTTCTTTCTTATTTTAAAATGTTGCTATTAAGCTTTAAGTTTGAAAAGGAAGTTATAAAGCCTACTGTACATAAGTTTGGTTGTCCTTTTAAATGCTCAGGCTAGGCAAGCTTTTACCATGTAGCTTAGGACATACTGGAGGATTTACCATCAGCTTGAATAGTTCTCTCAATTTAGTTCATCTGCTTAAAATTTGTGATCCTCTTGAATTTTGGCTTTAGAATGGTAAATGAAAATATAATCTTTCCAGAAATTTGTTCTGTACAAATGATCAGTGTAAATGCCAAGTGGAAAGATCTCTTTTGAGTTGTACCATTTGTCAGATTTTTACCAGATATTATTTTATTACTCTTTTTACTCTCATTTAGAACAAGTGGTAGTTTTGATACTGACTTAAAATGTTGAACCTTCCTTTTTGTTCTTCACTTACCTTAGTAAATTTGAATAACTTCTTCATCTGTTCAGAGGTTCTCCTTCTGAATCTTGTACATTATTCTAGGCCTCATTGCTGATTCCATTTTTGATATTACCTCAATCAGATATTGAAATGATCAGTGTCTGCTACTAAGGCAATAGCCTCTCTCTCTGTGGGAGACAGGGTGATGAGAGAGCTTTGCAGATGCAGGGTGATATCATGTGGGTTCTGTAGAAGTACGTGAGTGTGCCAGCAGCAGGGGGAAAAGAATGGAGGGGGAATATGAGCCAGCAGTGTTAGACTTACCTGTATTCCTGTTGTAAATACAGTCCTGGGGAGAGTTGGAGAAGAAGTCAAGAAAGTGGGATCACAATATTCTCTCCTGCTTCCTGGAAAAGTAAAGGGCAGGAGGCAGAGTTTAAAAGGGAGAGAGATGGCAGGCTTGGGAGTGTGTGTATGTAAAACCACATTTCATGTTTGCTTTATCATGCTAATTTAGTTTCTGGATGCTAAAAATGATGCACGGATTTGACTATTAAGGGTATTAAAATAAATACCATGAATACATGGGCACTGTCCCCCTGCAACCCAGGAATGCAGATATGAAATATCTATGCAAACATTCTAATGCTTTCTTTGTTTAATATGGTAAGTCTGTATCCTGGAAATTTTAAATTGGACTGCTTTCTATATGGTTAGACAAGAGTCACATGAAGCTTTTCTTAAACTGTTCTAGGATAACTCAGTCATGCCATGTAGTGTGTGCCCTGCTATGTATAGCTCTGCTGTTGGTCATGTAGATTTGGTTCAGGTTCCAGACAGAAAACTTAAGTGTGACTATTGACACGTTAATCTAAACATACTAGGGAAGGAGTCGAAAGCATGATTAAGTGAAGCTTGTGGATAAGAATACTTTAGTAGCATGTGGAGATTTTTGTATCTTAGCTTTTTATTTTTTGTACTGGGTATTTTGGGGAGGTAGTCAGGGAACGGCATATGTCTGTACTGAATGGCAACGTGGGGAAACCACTGCTTCAACAGGAGAGTTGGAAAGTTTACCTTCGTATGAGGATTTTAGTGTATGTTGTGATAAGAAGGGTTTTTTTTTTCTTTTTTCTGTTTATTATTTTTTCTTTTCCTTCAGAATGTTAGGGAATTACAGAAATCCCTGCTTAATGTGGTTGAGAAGGCTCAGCAGCCAGACAGTGAAGCTGAGTGAATTTTGGGCTGCTTTCTAATGTGCAATAGAAGGTGTATGGTTGGCTTGGTCAGACAGGAAGAAAAACAACAGGAAAGTGATCGGGGTTAATGAACCTGGTAGCTTTATTAACTCATTTGATAGTAATCTGTCAATAAAATATACAGTGCAGGTCATGTGACTTTGACAGCTTATAATCAGACATGTAAATGAGTCTAGGGCCTTTTAGTTATCCTCACTCCTGCAAAAAGGTTACAAGAACAAGACTGAGGTTCTTTCTTTTCATGTACTAAAAGCTGTATGCCATAACAATGTTGAATGCATTTCTACACGTCCTGTGGAACAGATTCTTGCTTTGGTTGTTGCTTGCTCTTAAAATGAAACCAGTTGAACTTCAATGTGTATTCATCAGGGTCCCTGACATAGAAAGGCAGAATAATTTCAACTGCAAGAGACCTGGGATGATCTCAGTCAAACCTGCTGACAGGATGGCAAACTTCAAATCTAGATCAGGGTATTTGGGTCAGTCAGATTTGCTGTGAGAGTACAGCAGTGACAGCACTTTAAAAGCTAGGTGATGGGTGCTTAGGGTAACGGTGATGTGGGCAAGATAGAATTCTCACAAAAATGGACCTGTTAGGGAAAGAGCAGGGAAGCCAGAGTGGCTGCACTCTGGTGCACAGTGTGGTAAATGAGACATAGCAGGTGGTGCAGCAGAAGTGCAAAGAGGCCTAGAAATTCCACTTAAGTCTATGTGGATCTGCTTGAAGACTGTACAATGATAGTCTGAAAAAGCTGCAGGATATACTGTCCAGCACAAGGACATCCATTAGTAGAAGTCTACAGAACTGCCATTAGCACATCAGAGTCCTTGGCTCTATAGGAAGGAGTCCTATATCCAGGTCCTGTGCTTCAGAGCTCCTGTGTCTTGGCAGTGGTTGCCTGTCTTGTGCGAAGTGTGCTGTGGTCAAGGCCCTGAGGTTCCAGATTGAGGGGAAAGATGAAGAGAAGATTGACATTGTGTTTGTGGAAAACACAAGCTACACAAGGTGAGGAAGGAGCGACAGCTGGAGACCAAGTGGATGGAGACTATGGAGATAAAGAAGGCTGTGGGAGCTTGTGACTTCTGGCAACAAAGTTGCAGATCTGTTTCACCTACAGTTCTCCAATTTCAGAATACATATAGTATTCTGGGCACAACACCCATCCTAGTCAGCTGAGCCTGAACTTAGTGTTCAGACAAAAGGGAAAAAAATGAGTGATAGTGTCAACCAACACTATCTCACTATGGCGACAGGCAGGTTCTTTTAAGGATCCTTGGTAGAATGAGAACTGGTCACAAGTTTGTAGTTGTAATTAGATCTTTATTACTATAGAAAGATTTTTTTTCATTACACTTAATTTCTAGCAATTAGGATAGCTTTCCTATTATTACCTAAAATTGCAGTTACCTATACTTTTCAGTCAACTGAACAGTCTGCAGACCAGACCAAATTCTTAATAATCAGTGTGCAATTTAATCATCGTAATCTGGACTGTAACTTTAAGGAATATGTAAGAAGAACAATGACAGAGGGAGTGTCATGATTGTCTAGCCCACAGTGAGGTTCCCACTCTGCTTCCTCTTCTACTGAGGTGTGAGTCTCCCCTGTAGAAGGACAAAAGCCTTAGCAGGCTGTCTGCTCTTGGATCTGCTTCAAAAACCTTTTGGATAAGGTGATATATCTGTACCTCTCGGTCTGGGCTGCCAGACAATCAGTATGCAAGAATTTTGGCTGCAGGTGGCAGAAGGTTGCAGGTGATAATGACTGCATGATGATCTTTATCTCTTCCTGTCCATTGTGTACCGCCTCCATCATCATCATCAGAGGTGCTAATGGTGTTGCTCCCATCATACATCAGGCTATGTGTTAGCCAAAATCTGAAAAGGAGTTGAGTGAACAGTCACAGGATGCATTCCTAACCACTGAGAGATCATGACTTTTGCCATCCCAAATATGAGTATCTTGTGCACTATTACACTTCCTTGTTCTGTAATGGGTGTCACCATACCCTGGCAACAGTGCTGTACCAGGTGTCAGAAGCAATGGGTACCAGGCACAGGTAGTTACTGAAGATTCCTCTTGTGGATGATCAAGGCATGTATTTTCTCATTTCACCTTATGTCTCAGAAGTTTTGTTGCTTGGTGGATGCCAGGATCTGAGATTGTTGCAGATGTACTCACAAGATTTGTCTAGCCTTCTAACATGGACCTCTTTGCTGTGGGTACCAAGCGTGCTTCTCTGGAGGTAACCTGGAGCATATAAAGAGAAACTACAGAAGTCAAGGGTGTAGAGAGGGGAGCTCTGATCTTGTCTTCCCAGTCCAGGAAGGAGAATTGGACTGACTGTATGGCTTGTGTTGAAGAAGAGGCTTTGGCTTCTGTGGCCAGAGGAATGAATGCTGCTGAGCGGGGATGGAATAATTCTACCAAAGTGTAACAAGAGTATCTTTGCAAACTAGATTTACTTATCTGCTGGAGAGATTATTAGACTGGGTATGGAAGGTTACCATAATCTGAAGATAAAAGATTATAAGGGGCAGAGCAAGTATGTCTAGGTGACAAGCCTGACAATGGAGGCTCTTACCCGTCTCTAAATGCAGCAGGACATGGGGCCCATCTCAAATGCCTGCAACACGAAAGCAAATCGCATGGGAAAAGCAGGACAAATTAGTAACCTTGCTGAGATTCTGCAAGTGTGGTAAGACAGCTCTCCTGGCTGGAGTGATGCTCTAAATGAATAGAGACCCTTCAGGAAATACAGAGGGAAAATGAGGAAGAGGGATTGTGATATATGTAAAGGTTTATCTTGATAGCATCTGGCTTCTGAACAAGTCTCATTAAAGACTGGTTGTAACATTAAATTCGAGCATTCAGCAATACCTCCATTGAAAAAAAAAAGTGACTCTGTACTATCTTCCCTATTCTGTTTTGTCTTCACTATTAGTAAGAATGTAAAACTCTTCAGAGAAGTGTTAACACGTTGTTTTCAGCTTTGGGGAAGGTCATGTTAATTAGACTGTTAGATCCCATGATTTGTAATGCCTTAGAGTTTTGAAATGCTGGAGAGCTGGAGTTCAGGGCTAATCTTAGAGGGAAGCGGGGAAGGGTTAGGGATAGGTTGCTTCTGTGTGTGTCTGTGCATGTGGTAAAATGAAGGAAGATGAATGAAA
>VZRE01013830.1:0-37398 GCA_013396775.1 Cephalopterus ornatus | reverse complement strand
GGAGGAGCTTGTGCTGGAGCAGGTGGATGCCCAAAGGAGGCTGTGACCCCGTGGGAGGCCCAAGATGGAGCAGAGTCCTGCCGGAGACCTGAAGCCTGTGGAGAGGTAAGTCCATTCTGGAGTAGGTTTTTCCCAGGTAGAACTTGTGGCCCCTGTGGGGGACTCATGCTGGTATACCTCATTGGTGAAGGACTGCACCCCATGGAGGAGTGACCCACAGGACAGCAGTTTGGGAAGAACTGCTGCTCGAGGGATGGACTTACGCTGGAAAGGTCCATCAAGGACTGTTTCCTATGGAGGGATGCCACTGGAGGAGGGGAAGGACTCCTGTCCCTGAGCAGCGGCAGAAACAACAACTGACTGTGACACCCATTCTCCATCTCCCTGCACCGCTGAGGGGGAGGAGGGAGAATTTGGAAGGAGGGGTGGTGGGAAGGTGTTTCTAAGACTGTTTTATTTCTCACTCTTTGACTCTTATCCAGCTAGTAATAAATTTAAGTAATATCCCCACTTTGAGTCTGTTTTGCCTGTGAAGGTAATCAGTAAGTGAGCTCTCCCAGCTCTTAACTCATAAATCCGTAGCTGTTTTTTTATCTATCTCCTCTGTCCAGTTGCAGAAGGAGAGTGAGAGAGTGGCTTTAGTGGGTACCTGGTATCCAGCCAGGGTCAACCTACTATGGTATTGTTAGTCACATGACTCATAACATCAGGTGCGGCCAAGAAGGCATATGAGTGACAGGTACACATCATGACCGAGTCATTATACCAGTTAGTAAGAGTTAGTAGACACAATGAATTATCCCTAGAATATTTTCTTCCATATGACATCTGGGCAGGCCTTGCGCTGCTCAGCATTCATCAGTATCCTTCTGGTATTCTTGAGGGAGAGCCTCTGCATCTGCAGGATCGGATTGTGTCTCGGGTCCGCTCATTATATAAGGTTTCATCAACCCTGCTGGATGCCAGCAGGGTCCTGCAGGAGACAAAACACAAACATATCCCTTTCCCATACTAACAACCCAATAGGACCTTGTCATTAAGCATCTTTTTGTGGGTTTTTGTAAAATATTTATTGATTTAAATTCAAAAAATTAAGGGTAAATACAGTTTTACCTACCTGGGGTGTCATATTCTCCCTTTTTTGTTTTAAGAGTAAGGTTTTTAATACAGAGTACACATTTCTTGCACCTGGGATTAAGTTAAGGATTTTGTTTTGTTCTTTTTTTGTCTCTTTTTCTCTTCTCCTTTTTTTTTTCCTATTTTTCTCTTTTTTCTTTTTTTTTTCTCTCTTTTTTTCTCTCTTTTCTCTTTTGTTTTCTTTTTCTCTTTTTCTTTATTACGCTGTTTTCTATCTGTTGTGTTTTCAAGGAAGATTTAAACACATATCAAAACAATCTCCATGTACATATCTTAAGACAACAAATTATCTGGCATTCTTCTAGGTTCGTGAGGATTCCCAAAATCACAAATACTGAGACACGAAGGGTGTAAGCGGAGCAACTTTATGCTATTTACTTGCAATAGCAATTAATACGTACTGACCCCTGACTTTCTGAAAAGCTGCTGAGCAGGGTAAGGAGATGGAGCATGGTGCTCGGCAAGAGGGGCAGGCAGGCAATGCACCTTTCAGAGCATCCCCTGGATCAAAACAGCATGCATGTCATCTTGCCCCCCGTCCAACCTAGAACCACCTCTTATATCCCCCTCACAGGAGTGGAATTTTCCAATTGTGACATCGGCTCAGAAGTGGCCAGCACTCGAACCAAGACCAACTTCATGCCAACAACGGCTCAGTTGTTTCTTTTCCAAAAGTCAAGTTCCCAACAGTAAAACTATACAATATTTTCTCAACCACATGGATGAGCAGAACCACGGACCAACGATAGCGGGATCTCAGACACAACCCAGGTCTCTGACACAGGCATAAATCAATCAATCAGTCTGAAGTTTTAACTTTTTTTTTTTCCATCAACTTTAATATTGCTTTTCACCTTTTTCTTTAAATCTCAACTATGGCATGTGTGTGAGGGCACCTAATTGTACACATGTAGTTTAAAGCACAAAACACACTGTATAAATAACCTCCCTTTTTAAAGTTACCAAGAACAAAGTTATAGGCACTTAAATTATTAAATAAATTCAAGGGTTCCAATGCTGTGTGTCCATTCTTCAGATGATTCATGCATCCAGCATTCTCTCTCTCAAAGCACTTAACCAAGGTCGATCCTCCCTTTTGATTCTGATTAACTAAATGCAGGTGCAGAGTAACTCAGCTTGTTACCACATCCTTCCTCTGTGCTGTGAAAGGTGAGTGTAGTAATCGCCGTGTGGGGTGTGGATGTGTGCTTATCTCCAGGAAATGTGCTTGACATTGTGTGTCTTGCCTATCTCAGTGCCTATTTTACATTTGGGCTGCTTGTCAGGGAAATTACATTGAATAAGGCATTGTGCCCTTAAAAACATTTTGTTGGAAGGGTTGAGGCACATTTTCCCATAGATACCGCTGTGTGGAAAACAGAATTTACCTTTTTGGGACTATACACAGAGCTGACTGATGCAAATTAGAGAGGTGATAGGGTTTGCTTCAACTCAAGTCCCTGCAGGCCTGACATTTGCTTTTGTGGCTAGAAGAAAACTTCATAATTTCTGTTTTGGTGAGAACTGGCTAGGTCAGGTCATACTTCTAATTGTTTGTTAATTTTTCTTGATCAGTAAGTCTGCCTAAGAAGTTTACTATTTTCTTTATTTATTTTGCTTTCCAAATTTTCTTATTAATTATATAGTTTACCATGTAACCCAACAAAGAGTGATTTTAATGCCACAGAGAGTACTGTAAATTGTAGATGGGAAATAGCTATATGGAAGCAAGGGAGGGTAGTTAACTCCTTAGAACAGATGGTAATCAGAGGTTATGGAGATGAAATTAATCTAAAAATAAATAAAAATAAAATCCCAAATTCTGAACACATTCACATCAGGATAATATCAAACATGATTTGTCCATAATATTTCCACCACAGAATAAGCTAACCTCTAATGGTCATATGAGGTTAAGGTAATTAAATCATTCTGTAAATGTGAAAATGAAAATTGAGACAAGCAATTGTGGTCGGTTGACCTTGGCTGGCTGCCAGTGAGCTGTTCTCTCACTCGCCCTCCTCAACAGGACAGGGGACAAAATAAGATAGAAAAATTATATGTTAAGATAAATGCAGGAATATTACTTACTTTACCACCATGGGCAAAACAGACTCAGCTTGGGAAAGATTAACTTATTTTTTTTACAATTAAAAGTAAAGTATGATAGTGAGAAGCAAAAAGGAAACTAAAAGCACCTCTCTCCCATCCGGCCTTCTTTCTAGGCTCAATGTCATAGAATCATAAAATCATAGAATCATAGAATCATAGAATCAGTCGGGTTGGAAAGGACTTCTGAGATCATCAAGTCCAACCCTTGATCCACTACTACCAGTTACTAGACCATGGCATTAAGTACCACATCCAGTCTCAACTTGATAACCTCCAGGAATGGAGAATCCACCACTTCCCTGGGCAGCCCATTCCAATGCCTGATTACCCTCTCTGTAAAGAATTTCTTCCTATAATCTAACCTAAACCTACCCTGGCAGAGCTTAAGACCCTGCCCTCTTATCTTACTGATATCTGCCTGGGAGAAGAGACCAACCCCCACCTGGCTACAACCTCCTTTCAGGTAGTTGTAGAGAGTGATGAGGTCTCCTCTGATCCTCCTTTTCTCCAGGCTAAACAACCCCAGCTCCCTCAGCCTTCTCTCACAGGACTTGTGTTCGAGTCCTTTCACCAGTCTTGTTGCTCTTCTCTAGACCTCTGTATCCTGCTCCAGCACCTCAATATCCTTCCTGAACTGAGGGGTCCAGAACTGGACACAGTACTCCAGGTGTGGCCTCACCAGTGCTGAGTACAGGGGCAGAATCACTTCCCTGGATCTGCTGGCCACACTGTTCCTGATCCAGGCCAGGATGCCATTGGCCTTCTTGGCCACCTGGGCACACTGCTGGCTCATGTTCAGATTCCTGTCAAACCAAACTCCCAGGTCCCTTTCTGCCTGGCTGCTCTCCAACCACTCTGTAGGGCTGTACTCTTCAGCCTGTAGTGCTGTAGGGTGTTGTTGTGGCCAAAGTGCAGGACCTGGCACTTGGCCTTGTTGAACCTCATCCCGTTGGAATCAACCCAACTCTCCAGTCTGTCCAGGTCCCTCTGCAGAGCCCTCCTGCCTTCCAGCAGATCAACACTCCCCCCCAGTTCGGTGTCATCTACAAATTTACTAATGGTGGACTCAATCCCCTCATCTAAATCGTCAATAAACATATTAAACAGAACTGGGCCAAATATTGATCCATGGGGGACACCACTAGTTACCAACTGGATGCAGCATCATTCACCACCACTCTGGGCCTGGCACTCCAGCCAGTTCCTAACCCAGCACAGAGTGCCCCTGTCCAAGCCATGGGCTGCCAGCTTTTTCAGGAGAATGCTATGGTAGATGGTGTCGAAGGCTTTGCTGAAGTCCAGGCAGACACATCCACAGCCTTCCGCTCATCCACCAGGCAGGTCACCTGATCAGGTTGGTCAGACAGGACCTGCCCTTCCTAAACTTGTGCTGCTGGGTCCAATCCCTTGTCCATCCTGTAGGTGCTGTGTGATTGCACTACACTCTCAACTCCTCTACTTCCTCCACTCCCCGAATGGTGCAGAGGGAAAGGAGTGGGGGTTGTGATGAGTCCATAACAGCTCTTCTCTGCCACTTCTTCCTCCTCACACTGTTCCACTGCTCCCACCTGCAATATCCTTCACAAACTACTCCAAAATGGGTCCTCTCCACAGGGTATATAGTCCTTCAGGAACGGACTGCTCCAGTGTGGGTATACCGTAGGGAACAGCTCCTGCCAGAAAATCTGCTCCTAGATGGGCTCCTGGTTCCTTCAGGACATATCTGCTCCAGTGTGATTCTTCATTGGCTGCAAAGGGAAGCCTTCCTTGCCATGGTCTTCTCCAGGGGCTGCAGGGGAAGCTCTGCTAAGGAACCTAGAGCACCTCTGGCCCACTCTTTGCCCTTGGTGTCTGTCACAGAGGCCATCCCTGCAGTCCCCTGCTTGCAACCGCCTTGATATATAAATTCAATAGAGCAATGAACTGCTTATTATTTCCGAAGATATGTTGCGGGGGAAAAAAAAAAAAAAAGGAAAACCCCAACATTTTTAGTCCTAGTAACACAAATTAAAAACTTTATATATAAATGTAAACCAAAGTAGGTTACCAAAATACTTCTATATGTAATGTTTCACACTCTTAGTATTTGTACAGATGCAAATGGTCATTCTGTAATAAACCAAAATTATTTGAAGACAATATGAAGCAGTAGAGTATGGTGTACCATATTACTGGTCTAGTGATAAGCCTAATCTTTAATGCTGTATTTAAAAGTAAAATTTTGGCTGTATGTCTTTCTTAATTTCTCCAGATTTTAACGACTTGTGAAAATGTTAATTAGAATAATTACAAAAGTGAAAAATTGTCAAGTTTTTGTGTTCTCAGCATACAGATGCATAAAAATTTCTGATATTTTGCAACTCAGTTAATGTTCATTTTCCAAGCCACAAAATGTAATTTTTATTCTAGCACCCTGCAGAGAACACACAATAAAAAATACAAATTAATAAAAAAAACCCAAAACAAACCGAAAAAACCCACCACAGAAGTTATTGTTGATGGTAAGAGCCTTTGGACTAGTATTGAAAGAAGATATCAATACAAACACTGTCACTCAGACTACTTTATTCTTTTGATGAAAATGGCAGTAAGCTGTGATAGAAATGCTGCATCTTATTTAGCAGAGAAAAAGAAATTGCATGTACATAATTATAGATTGCGTTTATTGAAGGATGCCAGAAGTGGCACAAATGATAAACACTTCTGTTAAAACTACTGAGGCATATTGTGATTTCGCTTTACCCCATATGGCTTGCCCAGAGAGATCATTTTAGATAAAGAGTTTTCACATTTTCCTGCAGAATTTCCAGTCTTCATGAAGAAAAAAAGTGAGAAAATGCACTAGATCAGATATTTGTCACCCAATTCAAAATAGATTAGCAGAATGCTTTGCATAAACACTAAAAAAGGCAGTTTAAAAAAAGGGGGTAGACTCTCGCAGCAACATATTGTAAACTTGCTTTTTGTTGCGAAGCTCAGCATCAAGCAGCCACATGAACTCCTACAGAGTTATTTCGTATAATGAAATAAAATAAACTTTACTTGCCAGGGCAAGATACAACTAACGAAAACCCAACCATCCCCACACTGATTTATAAAAGAAACTTCAAAAAATAATGCATCCTCTTTTTTATTAATATACAAGATAAAACCTCTCAAACAGAATTTGGTCAAGAAATCAAGAGCTCTTGGCCTATAGCTTCAACTACATTCTTACTGGACTTCTGAAAAATTGAATCATCTGACAAATTAAATTTGCTCCATTTAGTGGGTGCAGTTATCTTCTGGGCTAGAAAAATCATAGTAAATTTCAGTGAAAGGAAAAGAAAATAAAAGAAACAGAACAATTAGTGATACAAAACTTCTTCCTGTGCTGCCTGTTTAGAAAGCATATGAAATGTACTCTTTCCTTTTTTTTTTTGATTTTCCAAAGTATTTTCAAAAGAAATTTATTTTTCAACTGCATCAAAGTACACAGAGTGCTCTTAAAAGCTATGAAATAAGTACCAAAACCAGAAGTGTCATCTTAACTGCTTAACTATACAGATGACACAAGTTTTCTACCAAATATGTTTGTAGCAAATTTAATTTATCCAGGACATGTAGGTTCAAACATATCTACTTCAAAATAATTGTCAAGATTTTTTGTTCTAAGCATCTCCATTGGACTTATCTCCATTTCCACTCACCTCCTACAAGCCCATCAAGCCTGTGAGCCTCAGCTGCATCAGCAAATTATATATACCTGGAAAATGTAATGAGAGGTGACTCAGATCATCTTTCTTTGTGTCAGTCATTCAAAATACTGAGATACAGTCACTATTTGATTTATTCCAGAAATCAGAGAACTGTGGACTGTTAGTTGTCAATCTGGTAGACAAAATGCTTGAAGTGGGCTTTGTCTCTGCTTTATCCTGGGCTAGAGGTTTTTTAGGTACATGCTGAAGAAGCTGTCATCCTTTTCTGGCCTTCAAAGTTTTCTCATATCGACAGAGTCCTTTCTGGAAAGCAATCTTTACCTGAGCTCTCATTCCCGAGTTTTCCTTTATATTTTTTTTTTTTTTCCTGTGAAGAAACCTTATCAGATTTCCTAACTTCAGTTCTTATCAGTGGTTGGAGGCACAAACTATAATACGTTTGTCATTTATCCTGTCAACATCTCCAAACAGCTGTATAGCAGCAGCGCTTATCATTGCAAGGGTGGGGTCGGTAGTGTAGGTAAGACTCCATGCCTTTTACAGACAATATCTAAAGAGAACTGTCCTGAAAGGAGTTACACACAAGATGCCTTACCAAGTTCTGCTGCCTAGACTATGAACATTGGGGTCTTGATGGACATACCTGCAACCTGCTGTCTGCTTTGATTGCAAAAGGCAGCTGAACAACAAGCATAAGAAAGAGTGAATATACAGAGAAGGGCTTGGCTGTTTTTGCTGTGAGGGGTGAGTGTTTTCAGGATATTTTACATTCGTGTGTTTCAGGTCTGATCTGTATGGAGACAAATATTGTAATCCAGTTTTGATGACATAGCAGTGATATTTCTGTAACTAATAGATGACAATAATGAAAAGTTAACAAAATACTTTATCTATGTAACAGGAATATATATCTGTCCTCTAACTAGTCTGTTAGGGCTTTTTTCTAGATTGACCTATTCAGTGACTCTAGAACAAGGATGTAGGCATGAGCAATTTTTCCTAATAAAGCGTTAGGTGTCAGTAACCCATATCTTAAAGGCTGTTGGGAAAAAAAAGGAGACTGTTGCAGGGAACCTCAAAAGTGCAGACACAAGATGATACAAGTGTCATAAGGGAATGACAATAAATCACAAGTGATTAATTATGTGCCACTGAAAATGAACCTTAATTGTTGGATAGGAAAGACAGTAAAGCATACATAATTATGCTGCCAATTGCAGCTTGCTATGAAATAATCCCTATAGAGTTCCTTACTCCTGGTTTCCTCCCCTGGGATAAAGGGACATATAAAAATGTTGTGGAAAAACATATTTCTCAGGTAGCCCTTCCCTGGACACCTCACCAAATACCTCTAATGTGTTGAGGCTCATCATGTGTTCTGATATAATATTGCATTGTAAGTTCTAACATGTTGAATCCAAAAGACCCTGAAGTCTAAGCTGGAGGCTCAGAACATCAAACCTAGGCCATGAAGCTAATCTGGGATCAATGGAGGTCTTTCATCTAAATATTTCATATTACTTAGGGGAAAGAAAAAAAAAAAAAAGAGAAACTACCATGCAGCCAGGACATCTCTTGTCATCCTCTTTTGCAGATGACTAGTTACTGCAAGACTGTGAGACTTCTCTGCCCAGAAATTATTTGTCTGGCTCAGGCTAGATGATGAGTCAGACCTGGAAATTGTCCTAGATTATGTTAATATCTTTTAAGCAGGATCACTATTAAAAGCAGAAGCAGGTTCAGTTTTATGTGTGGCTTGCTCTTGAAACTGCCAGTATGACCATGTGGTATGTGTATAGCAATTAAATGTTAGACATTAGGTGCTGGACAGTCACATGGCAAAGTAAGAAAGACTCAGTGTAGAGTAATGCAGACTTATTTATTAAGCAGAATGACCAGACCCATTCTAAATCACCTGTCCTAGAAAACCTGAATGACTCTTTGGACCAAGTATCAAGGCATTGCAAATATAGACACTATGACTAACAGGCTAGAGTGTTTCAAGTTTTTATCAAAAAATTTCTTTATACTGATGCAAGCCTATGTAAGCATTGGCATATTATCATAGTCCCAGAGACTACAGAAAAATCTGAGGTAAAGCATGACAATTATTCAGCTAAATTTATCAGTGATTGAGGACATGTATTAATAATGGACCATTAGTGATGACAGAGATATGACTTGTTCAATCTGAAGTAACACATGATGAGAGCAATAACCATAATGGCAAAAAGCTTTTACAATCAGACATCAAATGACTAAGAAGCATTTCACCTGTTACCAATATTAATAACATCAATAACAATACTCTTAGATATGAGGAGGTTCAGAAGCTTTTGAAGGATTAACTCACAGGGCTATTACTAGCCACTAACAGTATGTAACTAATTCTTCCTTTCTTTCTCTCTTTCTTTCTCTCTTTCTTTTGTTTCTTTCTTTCTTTCTTTCTTTCTCTCTTTTTTCTCTCTTTCTCTCTTCCTTCCTTCCTTTCTTCCTTCCCTCCTTCCTTCCTTCTGTCCTTTGTCATCCATTGGGCTAATAAAAGTGCAATTTGTTCTGACAGAAACTACTTTCAAAATTGAAAATAATTTTATTCAGATTTTAGACTCCATAAAAAAAAATAAACCAATAAATTATGTATTGAAAAGACAGAACATGAAGTCCAGCTAGCACTCTTTACATCACAAATAACATTGAAAAATATATCTCTCTAATTATTAAAAAAAAAATAAAATTACCCAATTAAATATCTATTTTGGCTTTAGATCTATTCATGTATTGGACCAAGGTAATGTTAGCAGTTACATTCACTGTAAGGTGACAAATGATGCCTTTATAGTATTGATCACATAATACACTGTGATAAACAGGATTAAAAAGACGGAAATTAGTATTCTTTTACACGTCAGAATATTAGTTATTAGAATTTACAATTATATGACTACTATATTCAGTGAAAAACTTTGAATTTATCACAAATGAAGTTATTCCTTCCTATTTTAATTTAATTTCTGATGTAATTTAATTAAATCATCTTCTTCCGCTCTCCTTTTTAAGGCCAGAAGGTGCTTCAACTGTAATTATTTAAACGATAAGACTGCAATTTAAGATAGCTAATTACAATGCAGAACTGAGCAGATAAATAAGTAGAAAGTGATTTCTTCAGAATCCTCAGCTGATTTTTAAGTTTTAGCTACATTATGAGCATTTTACAGGAAAGAAGTAGTACTTTGTCTTTCTGACAGCAAAGGTTAGACTGACCATTAAAACAGCAGCCAGGATGCATGCCAGGAACAACTTTGTTTAGCATGCATTTAAAAATTCAAGAAGATAAAAGCCACCACCTTCTCAATGACAGCAGTCCAGCAAGGAAGGACAAATTTTGAGGATTAATCCTTCAGGAAATGAGAAGTTTCTAGTCTTAAAAACAGTGAGGGCATATATTCATATTGCACCTCTACACTGGAGCCATTCTGAATTCTGGTTTTTTTCGGGATTGTGCAGATAGAGAATTACCCACTGTGCATTAAACGTATTTTACCTTTTCATTAAATGCAAGTATGGACTAGATTTTAAGAAAGAAAATAGGCTTAGCAGCATTCTACTACTGGTTTGGGTTTTGTTTGTTTCTTCTTCAAACTGAAGACAGTCTTCCATTTTACTTTGAATGAAATATAGTGTTGAGTGGTGGCTATTTAAATATTTTAGAAGGTGGGCACAATGTCTTTTTTCATATATTTTATTTTGTATGAAGAACAACACAAAATACACAACTAAAAGCAGCAGAAGTTACTAAAAATTCATTTGCCACCGAATAGTGAGAAAGTAGATCTGTTTTATGGTTTCTTTTTCTATGTGAATTAGAAAGAAACACAGGAGATTAAAAACTGACAAAAATGAAAGGGTTTTTATTTTGTTAAAATACGTAGTAATAAAAAAATCAAACCAAAACAAAAAACTATGTAAAATGAGACAATGAGGACAACTTGATTCTTGGAAATGGATAATGACAGCCTTTTAAAAATAGCAATAAGAATTTAAAAAAATAGCATGTTATGCACCTCCTTCCCCAAATATTTAACAAATGTGTAAAGAGATAGCTTGCTGACTCAACAAGTGAGGTTTATTTTTCCTGTCAGAAAGAGAAAGCACTCATTGCAGTGTTATAAAGTAAAAAATAGCTTCAGTGGGCTTTTCTTTAAACAGTTCAGTGTGTTTCACAAAAATTTAGTTCACTGGTGCTGAAGTAATATGTCACCAATATGAAATTCATGTTCTTAGGATAATCACAGCTGAAAGGAGAAAACTTCTCTAAAGAAACAATTCCATGGATTCTGTTTTTAAAATAATGCATGAAGAATACTTCAAAGAACCTAAACATTGCTTTGTTTCTGATTATTCACAGCATAGGTATCACATGAATGACTGGAATGATAGATGCTTTCTTTATGTTCAAATGTATTTGTCCAGGTACACAGAAATCACTGAAAAATTCTGCCGAGATGGCCATAGGAGTGTCCAATTTATGTTTTGAGAGGAGAATTTTCTGGCTGTTTGGGGTTGTCTAATGTTTCTCACTGGCTTTGTTCCATGTGGCTTTACATGTTACAACTGGTCATTGTAAACCAAATTAAACCCTTCATTTAAGTGAGCACAAAACCTTTCACTGGCAATGCTTCTAACAGTGTACATTATGAAGCAAAATTAAATATTTGTCTTCTGCATCTCAAGCAGACAAGATAATAAGCAGACATGGATAATACTTTCAGACTTGGTGCTCTTTTTGCTTTTGTCTGTGTTATGCAAAATTAGAATTTTAAATTCCAAATGTAAAATGTGTTTCATCTGCAGGTTACCTCATCAATAGAATTGAATTCAGTTTTAGATGCTATTTAAAGGTATTCCTTTATAGAAATTAATCAAATGGGTATATTTTATTTGATTTTATTGTATCACAAAATTGAAGACTGGTCTCCAAAAATACTGACAAAGCTGAACAACCAGTCTGTTAAATACCAGCTCAATATACACTTTAAAAGTCTGTGAATTAGGAAATACTCTTTGAAAACAGCTTCAATTACAGATCACTTAAACTGAATTTTCCTTCCTATTTTCACTTAGTTATCTTTGAAGAGAAAATAATACCGAAAATTTAAATTGTAATTCCTGTAGTGTATTAATAGAATGCATTAGAGCATAAATGCAAAACCCATTATTGTGATTACTACAATATAAACAAGTTCACTCATTCAAGGTCCAGATTAAAGTTTCCAAAAGGGTTTTTAAGCTTGCAGCTAACACTAAGTCATAGAGGAGAAAAATATTGGATTTCTCTTTCATTTTCACATCAGCAATACATGTGGAATACCAATTTCAACCGCACAAACTTAATATTTATTAAAGACTCCTTAGGATATGCCAGAAGGAGTTGTATTAGAATAGTTTAAGGTGCTAGGAGGACTCTTAGTTTTATTATTTCATATGAATTAAAACTCTGTTATCAAGAAAAGTATCTAATTGTGGCCCTTCACCAACAACCTGGACTCTAAGGTACAAGTCTGCTGACCACAAAAGCTTGGGGAATTTCTTTACAATCAATTAACATAATTTTCAACACATTATAACAATGAGCTCACTTTCCTTTTAAGGATTTTGTTTTGTTTTGAGCTTGTTGGGGGTTAGTCTGTTTGTGGGTTTTGGTTTGGTGGAGTTTTGTTTAGGTTTTTTTGTGTTTTTGTTTGTTTTTGTTGTTGTTATTGTAGGGATAGGGATTTTTGTTGGGTGTTTTGTTGTTTTTGTAAGTTTAGGGTTTTTTTCACCTACAGAACTGGGTATCTTTGTTGTTTGATTTTAGTACAGTAACTTGATAAAAAAGACAAATACATAACAGTGATAGTGACTGGTTTTATAAAGAAAGGTTATAATAGAAAATTAACAGCAAAATTTACAATTTAAGAATGAATTGTAATTTTTTTCCTACATAAAATTTTTTCTTGTCTAATTAGCTCTTCAGAATGTTAAAACTGATAGCTTGTTTCTCAGTAAAGCTGAGAACTCCCACGCTTTAAATCTGTTGCTAAATATTTAGTCAGTTGTCTATGATCTCACCAGTTAGTCT
Organism: Cephalopterus ornatus; assembly: GCA_013396775.1. Lineage (NCBI taxonomy): Eukaryota > Metazoa > Chordata > Aves > Passeriformes > Cotingidae > Cephalopterus > Cephalopterus ornatus. The sequence continues at coordinate 24,333 of VZRE01013830.1, read as the reverse complement.
ACCTCAATTCCCAAGCTGAACTGCAGTCCATTAACTTTAATATCATAACAGACATGAGGTGATCATGACTGATGACCTTGTTAAACTTCTTTGTATGGAAAAGACGCAAACAACTTAGACAGTTTTGTCATGAAAGAAATTGGCATTGGTTGCCTTATTCTACTGTATCTCCCGTTAAGTCACATCACCATTTGGCTATTTTACCTACAGGTAGTGGCAATGGTTTCCTAAAATGTCTGCCTGTGAAAGATGGGAAAATTATCCCGTGATATAGTTACCTTCTCCAAAATTCACATGAGATCTGCATCCTGGCAGCTATGCAGTATTTCAGACAAAAAGTTATTCTAAGTCTATAATTTATCTCCCACACAAATAAGTAAAATTTAACCACTACAATCTGAGGGTCTAGTTCTCACCTTCTTCCATCTTCTACCTTTTCATTTTAGGCTATGAAGAAATCCATTTGGTTAAGAGTAGCCTACAGGCACTGCACACAGGAGGCTTTTCAAGCTGTGTCGAAGGATGAGTACCTTTTGTACCTCTTGTACTTTCTACCAAGAGATAGGAAACAGAGATCATGTTTCTTTTATCAGACCAAATGAAAAATTACATCTTAAAAGTGTATAGGATACAGGATCAAACTGTGGATGCTTGAAAAAAGGAATCCTTATTTTATTTGACCTAAGAAAGCCACCTCAGGGTATTTTGTAATGGATTGATGGAAAAGACAGCTTCTCCGCAACCCCTGTGGACTCATCAAAACCTGTTCTGCCTTTGAGTGCAAGACAGGAAGTGAGAAAGAACTGAGATTTCAGTAAGAAACTCATTCTGTAGTGGGAACCTGTTCTCTGTTCATCATCAAGATTTTGAAAAGCCTCATGGACATGCCCACAGCGTAATGATCTTTCCCTCTTATATAGTGGTTGTTTTCTGCATCACAGAATCACAGAATTTATTTAGGTTGGAAAACGCCGCGATCCTAGTGGTCCACAGGTCTGTGGATCTGACTTCTCATTTCATGCACAACTCCTATAATAGCTGTTGCTCAGCATACTATTCCATCAGTTTTTTAAGTCTTGTAACAGTCAGTAGTTTTCTACCATTTCATTTACTTCCAAAGACAGCTGGGCCCAAGACTGTGTTTTCGCAGCCTTGCATTAAGACCTGACAAGGAGATAGTTGCAGTTCACGCGAAGTGCTTGGTCTTGCTGTTCCTGCAGATGCCCTAGAAAACTTCCCTACCTCTCCCTGGGATGCTGTCCTTTTCTTTCCCTTTATATAGAAATATTATTCACTATACACATAATGATTGTGTCAGAAGCATTCTGCTTCAGCCCAGTTTACCCAGGATGCTTAGTTAGCTCAAATCTCCTAGCTCTTTACAGCTTAAAACCTGCTACGAGCCTATTATCATTATCTATCTGACCTCCATCTCTCACAGGTATGGATCTCTGGATATGGTTACATTTACTTTCCATTTTTGATGGATTGTAAGTTTGGGGTTTTGGTTTGGTTTTGTGGGTTTTTTTTTCTCTTTTTCTGACTTGCTTCTGTACTGATCACTTCTTCACATTCCTATTATGGAGATGTGATCAATCAGCCTTCTGTCCAATTCTCAATACTCTCCCTTGGAAGTGAAGGTCAGGAAGTAATGAATTGGTCTGCAATGTATTCCACACTTTGGGATTTATCAGGAAAAGAGACCGGCCTGGTTAGAGGTCAAGGATGATTGAAAGCTATGGGTTAAGTTGTGCAGTAGCATAGAATCTGCCTCAGAACTTGGTGTCCAGAGTTTGAATAAGGATTCTAAATTGAAAAGGCCATCTTTTTACCTCCCTGTCTCACTACTAAATATGAATGATCTCTTGGTCAGGATGAGAAATTAAGACTTGTACTCCTGTACTGCTTTTAGTACAATGAGGTACAATAAACACACTTGCTAATTGGGTATCCTTGTCCCTGTTTTCCTATTAAACAGACTGAGATCTGTGGCATGCCAACTGCTCATAGCAGAGGCAAAAGTGAGAAAAACAAGAAAAAAGTTCTCCAAAGTAGGAACAGTTATGAACTTCTACTTGAAAATTTCTGCCCCAGCATAAGAATCTGTTAGTACTGATGAAAAACTTTCTTTCAGGACATAGAACAATTATGAATGCTAAAGTTCATGCTAATAAATGCCTAGATTGTGGCCAACACTATGGTTGTCTTTCCTTTACAAGGTAATGCAAGTTACCTTTCCTCTGGAAGAAGAAAAGGTCACCTGCACTGGAAGAGAAGACTGAGGGGAGAGCTCATCACAGTCTGACAAGTTCCTTGTGAGGGGTAGAGGAGGGGCAGACACTGATCTCTTCTCTGTGGGGACCAGGGACAGGACCAAGAGAATGGCCTGCAGTTGTGTCAGGGAAAGTTCAGGTTGGAGATTATGAAAAGGGTTCTTCCCCCAGAGGGTGATCGGGCACTGAACAGACTGCCCAGGGCAGTGGTCACAGCACCAAGGCTGACAGAGCTCAAAGAACGTTTGGATGATACTCTCAGGCAAATGGTTTGACTCTTGGGGATGGTACTATGCAGGGCCAGGAGCTGGACTCGATGGTCCTTGTGGGTCCCTTCCAACTCAGCACATTCTGTGATTCTGTGATTCTGTGGTGAGGGACAGCAACATCTTTTCTTCTTGCTTTCCTTAAAATAATCATCCTTTGTGATTACTTTAATTAATGAAGTACTGAAATAAATCATGCATTCATTGCTATCTTGTAAAGAATGATCTAGGTAGTGAATTTGTTGAGGAGGTCTTTTAGGTGGGGTACTTGCTGTCTGTCTGTTTCTCAGAGTGCTTTCAAAGAGGGAAGAAGTAAGAATGAGGATCTGCCTGTGGTTTCTCATCCTTTAACCAATTACCCCATATTATATTTTGTTGTAACACTGTAACAAAATGTAATTTGTGAGAAACTGCCCCGCTGATAGTGATAGACAACAGCAAGCAAAAATTCCCCTCTGACCAGCATTGCCATTCCAGACTCGGAACAGATAGGGACTATATTCTGTGGTATATATCTAGCACAAAGGGGTTGGTAAGCCTTTTTAACCATGAGATTGGTACTGCCTCTTAAAAATTTTACTACTTTGTTAGACTTGTCATTTATCAGGGATGTCAAGAGTAGGTAGGGTACCTGCATGCCGAGCAAAAGTGTACCAAAAAGTTGTTAAATGTAGCACTGAGCAGGAGGGAAAATGTAGATGATACTGTGAGAAGAATACCATGAAAATGTTATGCAAATCTGATGTGTTTAAGTATCACTGTAAGTCTAAAAGAAAGCCCATCATTTGAGATGAAGACCTAAAGGTCTGGAGGTCAATATGAAGCCATACAGCCTGGGAGAGACAATGAAGTGAAAGATCCAAAATACCTGTTCTCTAGCTACTGAGATGAGTCTAAGCTGACATAATCCAACTTGCAATCGTAGTTGGATTGTTTGAGTATTTCTTATTGAAGTCCTCTGTTCCACACAGTGAAAGAAAAGACAAGCAGTACCCAAGTTCCAGGAGTCTCTGAAGCTTCACAGATATTTACCCTCCAATATTAACTCATTGGTGTACTGAAGTGTAAGTCCACTTCCAATTTAAGTTCATGCCATTCAACTTGTACTATCAAAACAAAACAAAAATTAATTAAAAAATGAATGTATGTGAGACAGTTTGCACCCCTGTCGTAACTTCATGCAAGACTATCAGTAACTATCCAATGACAGGGAATGGAACTGCCACTGTGTGGCAACTGATATTATAAAGCATGGAAAGTACTGCAGAAATACTTGCGCTGTAAAGTAATGGAGAAAGAATGCCCAACAAACAAGTCAGCACTTACTGTACAAGATTTGTCTGAAGAGTATCTTTTTTTAAGATTGTGTTATATTTAAATACTTCCATTTAGGATGATAGTGGATGTTTCTTAGACAAGTACAAACACGATAATCAAAAAGCTTTTTGATGAGTCAGGTTACACTGATTTCAAATAAGTGGATAAACAATGAAAACAATGCTGATTTTATTATAGAATTAAAATTATGGGAAAATGCTTGTATTAAAATACATAAGAAAGCTCATAATAATATTTTTTATTTTCAGCCTGTATGCCTAAGCATATTTTTTTCCTTACACAATTAATGTTTATCTTTTGACTTCCATATGGATTTTTTCTTGCCTGTGTAAGACAGATGTTTTATTCAAGAGCATAAACTGTTTGCTTTAAAAAATCCTATAAACCTAGACAGATAAAGATTTATCCTTCAGTTCCTCAATTATATTTGATTTGATTGCACTAGCACAATTAACCCCTTAACATTGCAAAATACGTGGGTCTGAAGAACCACTGTTTTCAAAGGAATATATAAATAGATGTTGAGTTGTGCATAGTTGTTTTATTCCTCAGAAGGAAACGGTATTACAGTTCAATAGCTCGTGCACTAAAAAAAATGATTACTAAAATAAATACCAGTTCTTTACTCCAGGTATAGCCCTTAATTATATGTCCCACAAGTACAAGTTCAAAGTCCTGCCTGTGTGTTGGGATATTTCAGTGCAATACTGAAAAATGAAAAATAATCATCCCTGCTCATTGCATAAGTGAAGCTTTTTGTAAAATAGCCAAATATTTGAAACTATTCATATTATCTTTTATGTAAAGCATCAACACCAAGTTTTAGTGTTGTGAATATGAGATGGAAATGTGTTGTTATGAAATTCCAATTGCACTTAAGATGTCCAAAAAGCTAAGGCTTTCTTTGCTAAGCACCTCATAATCTAATAACAAAAGACAGTCTAGAGTTAAACCTGAGCTAAACAGATATCACAGATCAGGAGATACACCTTTCCCTGATATTTAACCTAAACCTCACCTGACACAGAATCATGCCATTTCCTGGAGAATGCAAATCTTTCTTCCCTTTGAAGGGTTTCATGCTAGGAATCTCAGAGTTGGGTTCCTTAGTGCTTGTATCCAAGAGACCATGTACTTATTTCGGTGACAGTAGTGTCAGTCAGCTATTTAGCAGCTTCAGCATTGCCCCAAACCAGTTTGCAGGAGAAGAACAATGCAACTTAATCGGCTATAGTAGGTATAATAAGATATGAAGAAGAGAGTTAATATGAAGCTATTTGATGTCTCCTTATATTTCAGGTTACAAAAGAAAGTAAAACATGATTGAAAACTTTTACTTTTTTCTGCAAACTAGAGTCTTGATTTTCTTCATGGGTGGAGGGTAATAACAAAGGAGAGCTACTGACCTTCCGCACACATTAGCACACTGCAAGACTTTGTGTACATAATAGGATGAAAAGGAACCTCCAGTATTATTCTAAATGTCACAGGCCTTATAATCTGAATTAAGTACCTTAAGGCTGAATTGTTCATCACTGAACTACAAAATAAGCCCTTGAGAGTTTTAAGCATGTGATTCGGTTACTAAAAATGTAAAACAGAAGGTATATTAGATGGGCTTATACATAATAATGCATAAAGGACAACATAGTCAATTTAAACTAAATTTCTGCATTAAATAGCTTGTTGTAATGGAGTTATTCCTATTATGACAGACAAATGTGATTGCATATAAATAATGTTATATGCTTAATATTTTTTATTCATGTTTGATATATGCATACTGAAAGACTAATTGTACATTCTTCTCCTCTGGCAACATTTAAAAGGGTTATAAATTAATAACTCACAAATTGTTGTACAAATTAAAAGCAATCATACATGTTAGTCTCTTGACTTATAGCTGGACTTTGCAGGCTCTAGACATTGTCAGTTACGATAATCCTCAGTAAGTCTTCCTGTTTAATTACAAACCCTCTTGTATGCATATGATTTAATAATTCATGCAAACTACCATGCTGTTTGTTGTGATAAAATTTTTATCTGTGCACACTGGGAACACATGAGGACTAGTATTAGTGCTCAGTTTATTCTTTCCCGATAGTTCATGACATTTACATCGGTCTCCTGTGATCATTAATATGCCAATCCAATAGTTTTTTCCACCCATCCTTTTGGATGATTGGCACACTGTCTGTGAAAATCCTTTTTCACAAATTGAAGCCAGCAATATCCCAATGCTTTGCTGGATGGTATTGAATTTGTGATGAAGTCCAATTTATTGGTCAACTGCTCACAGATACTCTTTGTTTATTACTTACTAGATGACAGTCTTAGGATCCAACATCAAAACTGGTATAATTTGGGTACTGATGCTCAATAAATGTTCTTTATCATACAAATACAGGAGGAATACATTAAGAGCTAAGCAAAAAGATGAAGACTAGTTGATTTATTCAGTCTGGCTTCTATTTTCATCGAAAGTAATTTCCATTCCAAAAACTTTGAGCAAAATCAGGCTCTCCTCCATCACAGAAAAAAAAAAAATCCCTTTTATATTGTTTTATGATGGATTCTATGTTTTGAAAGACTAAGCACATACAAATGTGTTTGTTTCTTAAAATCCTTGGTCTAGGAAACCTAATAGGTACTTGGAACATGAATAGCTGGAGGCTACCAAAAGTAATCAAATAAATCAAAATTGCATGTGCGAGGGGGTGTGTTATATCTGCATAAGAAGAAACCCCACAAAGGAATAAATATGTACAAAAAAAAAAGAGAAAATATGTGAACTATACCTACACCTTTAATAGTGGTATAATACAAGCAATATGCTAAGTAATAGACCACTAAATGGTTGGAGAGAGATAGAAATTAAAGCCAATAAAATAACTTTCAATTTCATAGGAGGCAAGGATAAATTTTTCTGAATCAGTACAGACTGTGTTTTTTTTTAATCTTGTAAATTTCCTGGCATATCTGTGGAGAGAACAAAAATTATGAATTTGTGAGAAAAAGTATTCTTATATGCTACAGTAATAATAAGTCTGAAGATATGAGCTGTAACTTGCTAATATTTCTGTCACATTAGCAGCTGTTTTTTTGATTCAAACCATACAAACATTAAGAAAATTACAAATAATAAGGAACCTCATTCAAGAAAGACTACCAGGTCATTATTATAAATTACTTTTAAAACAGAAGAGTGTCATTGCACAGTAGAGGTCTCTGCAAGTGAACTGATTTTTTGTTGTTGTTTTGGTTTAGGTTTTTGGTTGGTTGGTTCTCGTTTGTTTTTTTTTTGGTGGGTTTTTTTTTGTTATATTCTAAAGTTGTTTAGGTTTTTTTTTAATATGTGCAGAGCATAATGTAGTGCTGTGGCAGAAAATAAGTTGTTCACTAGCCAAAATGCAAATAAAAGCCAAACTTGAGCTCAGATGAACCATTACAAGAATGGCTCATTTGTGCAAAATAAAGCAAACACTTTAATGCAATCTGAGTTTGATTTGAAAATGTTATCACTAACAAGTTTCTCCTGACTGTCCTTACTCAAGTAGAAAGGGAAGATAATTTAAATATGGAGGGAAATATTTTTCTTTCCTAACCTCTGAAAAACTTGTCTCTATGACATAAACATACATAGTGGAGCTCAGTGAGAGAATGAATAATTTTTTTTGCCTGAAGGTCAGAGAAGAAGTCATTTCCTTCCTTCCTTCCTTCCTTCCTTTCTTCCTCCCTCCCTTCCCTCCCTTCCCTTCCTTCCTTCCTGAAAACTGAGGAAAAAAGCTTAGAAATTTCTGAAAATATTCCAATATTATTCTGTCAGAATTACACTACTTTCATATTAAAATTGTTTCTCTTACATAAACTATGAGAATTAGTTTAACGTCAGGAAAACCCAAGTTCTAATGGCATTTAAACATGTGGTCTTATTTAACCTGAGAGAGAAATTAAAAGGTCTGCTAAGGCTGATCAGGAGCACTAGGTGGATCAAGCAGCTACTTTCCCATGTACTGAGTTTAGATTCAACCACAGATGAATTTACAGAAGCCACAGAAGTAGGGAGAATATCACAGAAAACAAAAGCTAAAAAACATAAAGGATTGTAACACATTTTCCAAGACAATGAATTATTTTAACTATTAATGTTTATTTATTTGGTAAGTCTATGATCTGTTTTCGCCATCAGATGGTACTATTGAACATAGTTCACAGATTTTTGAGGAGCAGAGGAAACTTGTTATTAGAGAACCAGTAGAAATTAACAAGTTGATATTCTAATGTGAGTTAGAGGTCTAAGATTACCACTGAGAATTAGAAATAGCATCATAATAATATCTAATCTATTCCTTGTAACCATAACACATAAATTTCTGTTTCTGTTACTGCTGGAAGACTTTTAGTTTGCTGTAGATAGCTAATTTTGGCTGCACCAGCATTACCACAAGCAGTGTAGTCTGGTTTTGGTTTGGGGTTGGACCGTGAATGGGAGATGAAACACTCCTGATTGTCATCTGTATATCTCAGTATATCCTGAGACTCGGTCATGTAAGAGGCTATAAATGTTCTGCTTACTAAGAAACAATTAAAGCCTCTGTTATGTTCTTGTTTAATGGTAAACCACTTATAGAAATGTAGAAATCCAATGAAAAAGAGTACTCCTGAGTTACATTCTGGTTTCCCTAGCCATTGCCAACATTTTTTTTTCAGTATCTTGATTGTAATTCTCTTTACCTTCAGCATGCCTGGCAAGCATGCTTGCATTTTAAGACAAAAATGAAACTTACTCTACCTGGCCTAAGGCAAACTCTACTGGATTGTCTCCACTGGAGGCTACCAAAGAGAAAAGAAATTATTAGGGCAGCTGTAAACAACAGTAAATGCAAACACATAAAAGACCTAAAGCCTTAAACCTTGATGTTTCTTAATGCAGGTATGACTAGTAAGGGGAATACAACAAGGATCAGAATACTAATAAGAATAAGAAAAAATTCATGATTAAAACTGTGGTTGATGTCATCTAACACCCTGACTGGCAACCAAGTCTCAGCAAACAAGCCAATGATTCTAGGTCTGAGCTAAATGAAGTATGCTGGTCTCAGGGGCCATTTTAAATTTCCATAGTTACAGAAACTATTGTTCCTTCATGTGTCGCCAGTTTGGAGCCAAATCTCTATCTCAGCATCTAGAAGCATCTGCTGCTAGACTTGGCTGATTCCAGTAATTAAACACTGTGTTAATCTTAAGTATTTCAGCATTGTATTAATTTAACTTTTACTTTTATAGTGACAAGATAATCTTTAATAAAAATCTTTCATGTTGACTGTCCTGTGAGACTACTCTAAACATGGATTTTCACATATTTCAAACCAGAAAAGCTTTGCTATATCTTTTGCTCGTTGTTTTACAGTAACTTAAGGACATATATTTTAAACATATTTCAATCACCCTCAGTCGCTGCCAGGACTGAGTATGATGTAGATGCTGAGTGAAACACCAGTGTGGTTCATTACTGATGATTCTGGCTTTGGAATCTGAATTTTGAGACTCTAGTGAAACATGAGTGCTGTATTTTCTTTCCCTCCCTTTCTGGACACATGTTTGGATTACTGAAGCTTTTGTACAGATTTTGTTAGCAATTCTTTTGGTGTTATTGAATGCAACAATGCACTGACATGCAGTTATTATGTGTTATGATTTTATGACCTGTTTGTAAATTTTCTGGCCTGCTTTTTGACATTTACTTGTACAGAAAAAAAGTACCTTTTTTTTACTTGGGAACTAAATTTCACAATCTCAATGAGCAATTCTAGATTAGTAGCATAGTTAATGATACAAATTTTTGGTCTTGTGGTTTCTTCTCTGCCTATGCTTATTGATGAAACCTGATTTCTCCTTAATGGGGAGCAAAATTCATCTGAGCCCCTTGGTTAGAAAGAGGACAGTGAGGATCTGATATTTATATTTTTAGAAAGACACCTATAGCAGATATTGTACCCTAACAGACATTTAGAATCTAATGGTTTCATATAGATTTTTAAAAAATCAGTTTTTTGCCTTTTTCTTTTAAAAAAATGTTGACCAAGGCAGTAGAATTTTGAATCCAGCAGGAGTAGATACACTAACTTTCACAGAATGGGAATGGGACAGATCATTCCTGTTGGAGATGCTCAGAGTATTCTTCTGAGTTTTTTTTTTTCCTGCCCTCAGAAAAAGTTACCAAACCTTTCTTTCTCCAAGCAGAGATGCCTGGTCTGACATTAAATCAGTTTGGTCCCTGTGGCTGAGGCTGGGGCCATGTTTAGGTCCGCTAGAGACACTTCATGGAATGTTTGCTTTTATCATGTGTGTCTACTTAGAAAGTCTCATTTGAATGGATTAGGATCCAAAGGCATTACAAGAGCTACAGCTTGGCTTTTCTATTTTATTCTGTTGGCTTTTGTCCCAAGGTAAATCATAACTATAACCTCTCTCAGATGTAAATTTAAAAAGAAAATGAGCACACAAATGGTAGGGTAATAATACTCTGCTTATTATGTTACTGAATTTCTAAATCAGGGTTCTTAACTTCTATATGGTGACATAAGATTCGTCTCAAGTGGATAGCTTTTGACCTTGTAGTCTGCTGTCTTGATCTGAAATTACACCTAACTCATCACTCTCAGTGTCAAAAGATGTATCAGTATTCACAGCAGCAGCAGATTCCTCCAGAGGAAAGGAATGTATCTGTTTAAACATTGTCAATTATTCTTCATCCTCTATATTTAGGCTGGTAATACTGTATCAGTAATATTATATCAGTTGGTAATAGTGTTTTCAAATTTCATTTTTCAAACACTATGAAAAATGAAATCCAGAAATATAAATGTTAAGTGAAAAGTATTTTAAAGCTTTGTTTCAAATTAGAAATCAAAGAATCACATTACAGAACCTGTGTGTGGCAGCGGGTGGGGTTATGTGTGTTGTTTTTTTTTTCCTGTTCATCTTTTTTGTTTGTTTTGTTTTGTGAGTTTTATTATTTCTATTAAAAATAGAACTTCATCAGCAAGTCTTTAATTCCTTTTGATTCTAGTAATGCTGTAAAAATTGTCTGCTTAACACGGATAGTAAGGACTTTAGTATTATCTCAGTGTTCTGTCTCAAAAAATGATTACTGTTAAAATACTCTTTCATCAGGATGATTTCAAAATCATAACTTTATTAAAGAATGTAAGAAAAATTTTCTTGTGGTTCTATATTAAAGGGCAAGAAGATTAAGAACAAGGCCATCCTACTGCTGTATAATGAACTGTGTACATCCATACTTTTTTTCAGCAACTACCAACACCTGTCACTACTAATTTACCAGTGATTATTGTAATGACACTGCAAAAATTGGATTGAAGCCAGACAGAGATATTATTCTCAGGTCATATATCTCCAAACTACTAAATTGTTAAATCACCAGCATTGACATCATAATATTTTTCTCACCCTTGAAGAGTACATCTGGAGGTGGAAAGCTTCAGCTCATTAGTTTGATAAAAACAAAATCATATAAATTTCTCTGAAATTGTTTCTTATTGCCTACAAATTCTGATAAAAATTAAAAAGTACTTTACTATGTTTTTAAATTTTTAATTGAGAAACCTTAATGTTTTCAATATATGCATTTACTATTCAGAACTTTTCCTAGATAGCCTTGATTTAACGAGACTGTGCATATTTGTTTTCTCTTTATGCTTCTAGGGCTTCTTAAAATAGGTGAAGATAATTTTTTAAGACAGTTTGGTAACAGGTGTAATGATAATTTGTCATGCATTTCTGATTGTCAGATTATTTTTCTTTCTTATAACATATTCTTTGATTTTTAAAATCAAAAAGATGCACCAAATATATTGACATTTTGGCCGCAGATTTTAAAAGCTGTAATAATATATATCAGGAAACTTGCTTTACAAATTTTAGTTTTTCTTAGGAGAAATAGCGTTAGGGAACAGCAAGAAGTAGATTCAGAAATGATCACATCCAGGATTTTTTATGCTCCCATCATGGACTGTAGAAGTGTTTATATTCATGCTCTACCTTCACAGGATGGTCCTATTGAATGGGGATAGTGCTAGATAGCTTATGCTTGTATGTATCTTAAATTTTTTTGACCCTTCCTATTAACAGTAAAATAACATTCTTCTCTAAACTGCTAATTGCAGTTTTGTCATTCACAAATCAGTTACATGTGATATCTGTAACTCAAAAACATTTACTTTCCCTGAAAATTAAAATTATTATTAAAGAAAAATAAAATGCTCTTGTCAATTATCTTCAAAACTACTTTAATTTTTTTAGTTATTTAGTGTAGTGACTAACATAATTTTATCTAAAAAAGTTTGTCTAAATGATAATCATCAGTTTAGTGGAAGAAAAGATTCAGTTTTGCTGTTAACTTTCTGCCCAATTCTTTACAGTTATTCTAGGCTGTAGGATGATACCAGCACATGGAGATGACCTCAGTAACTGTTTCATACAACAAAAATGATTAAAATTATAAACCAAATTCATAATAAATAGAAGGGAATTTTATTTTGCATTAAAATTTAATGTAAATAGCAATCATTTTTTAAACTTTAGAAGTTTTTCAGGAATGCTTGTCATTGTCCTAACACAATTACCTTGGAAGAAGCTGTTTGTAGGAAAACTCAATGAGGTGAAGAGAAGAAAATTTCAGTTAAGGTTAGATGTTTTTTTCATATTCACCTGATTTGTTTTGAATATTCTGCAAAATGTTAATGTAAGTCATTCATTAAAGTGATATGGGATCTCCAATCACATAAGCTTTTGTGAGGCTTTTGTCCTAGTTCTGGTTTCAATAGGTTATTTCTACAGATGTAAAGAATAAATGTTCAAACTCCTATAAAAATGATTTCTATTGTCTTAATTGTCTTTCAAATATTCTGCAGGTTAAAGTAATAAGTAGGTCTAAGATGAAGTTTAAACCATGCTACCATCTTCATGAAATTTTAAGTGCAATCTGTTCTATCAACTCTGATTGTAAATGCCGTCTGATATCAAATTGCATGTTACATACAAATAGATAATCCTGTTCACAAGATTAAAAAAAAAAAAGATAACATGAAAACATCTTTGTGTTTAATCAGAGGTAGATCCATAAATAGTAGGAGGGAATAAAGCATAAATTATTTTTCTGTACAGCCGAGCTTGAAAAGGCTAACAACAATAATAAATAACTGGATTGGGCTTTGAACTGTAATTCTGACCCTGCCACCAAGACATTTTGATTCTTATTATGTTCTTGCTACTTGCTGTCTGTCATTTTTATTTAGATTGCAACTCTGTAAGGCAGGCTTTGTCCCAGTCTTTGTACAACATGGATCAAATCAAGCTCTTGATTTCTTCTGACTGTTCTAAATATGAATCCTACAAGCAGTTACCAGTTCATCCACGTCTGGCCTCCTGGATTAGCCTCAACACTTTCCAAAAAGCTAAGTTATATAAGAAAAACAAAGTGTACAGTGTGACAGAAGCAGTTATCCAGCTAACTTTGTTATATTAAAAAAATTACTAAATTTATATTGTATTATAAAAGTTTGGCATAATTTTAAAAAGCTAAATCAGATATATTTTTACAAACGATTTAGATAAGTATATCTCTACAGGCTATGTTATCTATACCCATTTTCCTGATATCTTCACATAAGAGATACTTTTTGTACTTTTATAACATTCTTATATACCTTCAGACATTAAAGAAATGGGAAGCAGTATCAGTGGAATGATATTCAAAATGCAGCTTAAATCAACATGAATTTAATCATTAATGTTTAGAACTAAAACCTCCTCTACGACACTATTTCCCAAATATCTATGTTGGTAAATTTGTATATTTTGTTATATATTTCAGGTTGGACTATCCTGTCTATGTATGTCTATGTCTTGGCATGGTCCCAGACAAAGCCATATGCATCTTTACAAGAGTGAGCAGTGTGTCCTTACATCAAAGAAGGTCATTTGTACCCTGGGCTTCGTTAACAAGGTATTGCCAGCCTGTTGAGCGGGGTGATCCTACCCCTCTGCTCATCACTGGTGAAGTCACACCCGAGTGCTGGGTCCAGTTCTGGCCTCCGCAGTACAAGAGAGACATGAATATACTAGAGAAAGTCCACTGAAGGACCACAAAGATGATGAAGGGACTGAACCACCTCTCCTATGAGAAAAGGCTGAGACTGCTGAAAGCTGGGACTGCTCAGCCTGGAAAAGAAGACTCAGGGGAATCTTATCAATGTATCCACATATCCAAAGGGAGGATACAAAGGGGATGGAGACATGCTCTTTTCAGTGGTGCTCAGTGACAAGGACCAGAGGCAACAGACACAAAATGAAACAGAGGAGTTTCCTGCTGAATTAGAGAAAACACTCTTTCTCTGTGCACAGATTGCCCAGAGACTTTGTGCAGTCTCCATCCTTGCATATATTCCAAAATCTTCAGCATAGAGTCCAGGACAGCTGGTCTGGATGCCCCTGATTGAACAGGGAGGTTGGGCAAGATGATCTTCTGATCTCAACCTGTTTGTGATTTTTTGATTGTCTGAAATATGATATGTCCTTTTTGGTCTGATGCTGGAATAAATAGACAAATCACTCAAGAGATCAAAAAAAGTGTTTTGCCAGCATCACCTTAGATAATATTTGGGGGATTAAAAGCCTACATTTAAAGAAAAATAAAAGGTTTTCTTCAACATGTCAGGCAGAATTTGTTCTGAAAACTTAACTCACAACAGTAATTGAGTGCTTTCAGAAACATTTATGAGACCTAGCTAAATCTTACTAACCTATATAAATGTATATATTTTCCTATAATCAAAATTACAGAGCTGGTCATAATTAACAAAACATTCATGTTAAAGAAAAAAACATATGGAGACAACGTTTTCTTTCAATAAAACTTATATTTTATATTACTTGGATATTTGACCTGAAATGAATCATTAATCACAGAATGGTTTGAGTTGGAAGGGACCTTAAAGATCATTTAGATCCAAGTCCCCTCCATGGGCGGGGACATCATCCACCAGATCAAGTTTTTCCAGGCCCTATCCAACCTGGTCTTGAACACTTCCAGGGATGGGGCATTAACAACTTCACTGGGCAACCTGTTGATGTGACTCACTACCCTCACAGTAAATAATGTCTTCCTAATACCTAATCTAAACCTCTCTCAGTTTAAAACTGTTCCCCCGTGTCCTACCACTATCTGCCCATGTAAAAAGTCCCTGTCTCTCTTTTTCATAAGCCCTCTTTAAGTACTGGAAGTCTGCTATAAAGTGTTCCCAAAGCCTTCCCTTCTGCAGACTGAATAACCCCAGCTCTCTCAGTTGGTTTTCATAGGAGAGATGCTCCAGCCCTCTGATCATCATGGCCTTCCTCTGGACCCCCTCTTGCAAGTCCATGTCTGTCTTGTTCTGGGGGACCCCAGACCTGGATGCAGTGCTCCACGCAGGGGTCTCATGGGGGCAGAGTAGAGGGGAAGAATCATATCCTTTGACCTGCTGGCCACTCCTCTTTTGATGCAGTCCAGGGTATAGTTGACTTTCTGGGCTGTAAGCCACACTCTTGGCTCATGCCCAGCTTTTTCATCCATGAGAATCCCCAAGTCTTTCTCTGCAGAATTCCTCTCAATGAGTTCCTCTCCCAGTCTCTACTCATGTCTGGGATTGACCCAGCCAGGTGCGCTTGCACTTGAACTTGTTGAACCTCATTAGTTTCTCATGGGCCCACTTCTCAAGCCTGTACATATTCTGTAAAAGCCTGAATAGCACTCCATCCTGTTGTGTCAGCTGCAAAGCTCAGCTCTGTGCCATCTGCAAGCTCGCTGAGGATGCACTTGCTCTCACTGTCCATGTCATTGATGAAGATATTGAAGAGCAGGGAACCCAAGGCAGGACCCTGAGGGATACAACTTGTCACCAGCCTCCACTTGGACATAGAGCTATTGACTACAGCTCTCTGGCTGCATCCAACTAATTCCTTATCTATTGAATAGTCCACCCTTCAAATCTATGTCTCTCCAATCTGGAGGTAAGGATGACTTTTGGGATTGTATTAAAGGCCTTACAGAAGTCTAGATAGATGACATCAGTCGATCTTCTCTTGTTGATCATTGCAATCATTCCATCATAGAAGGGCACCACA
This sequence comes from Cephalopterus ornatus, assembly GCA_013396775.1. Classification (NCBI taxonomy): domain Eukaryota; kingdom Metazoa; phylum Chordata; class Aves; order Passeriformes; family Cotingidae; genus Cephalopterus; species Cephalopterus ornatus. The sequence continues at coordinate 8,270 of VZRE01013830.1, read as the reverse complement.
TTGGTCAGGCATGATTTGCCCTTACTAAAGCCATGCTGGCTGTCATGGACCACCTCCTTATGTTGTATGTGCCTTAATGTTGTTTCCGTGTTGGTCTTCTCCATGATTTTCCCAGGTGCAGCGGTGAGACTAACTGGCTTGTTGTTTGCTGGGTCTTCCTTTCTTTCCTTTTTGAAAATCGGAGTGATGTTTTCCTTTTTCCAGTCAACAAGGACTTCCCCAGATTAACATGACTTTTCAAATGTAATAGAGAGTATCTGGGCAACAACATCAGCCAACTCCCTCAGCACCATGGGATGCATCTCATCAGGCTCCATAGACTTGGACAATTCAGTTTCATCAAGGGGTCCTGAATCTGCTCTCCACTTAACATTGGATGGTACTTTACTCTCACAAGTCCTCCCTGGAGGTTCCAAAAGGAGAATGTGGGCATTTCCCATATAAATATGATAAGATAAAATGTGTCACACATTTTTTCTCAACTTTTTTTTCGCAATATAACTCAGTGGGGTAATTTAATTTTGACACTTATCTGGATGTTGAAGAAACACTGAAACATAACATAACATTCACGAAACATAAAAAAAATCTCCATAGTCCCTCATGCTCATGTTTTGTTACCTGTACACTTTGTTTAATTTATATTCTTTCTTAGGTGATGAACAATATTGAGAACACTTAGGTTTGCCATGATGAATATGTGTGTGCTGCTAAAGGCCATGAATTACCAACAACATTTTCAATAATGAAACACAGCTTTTTAAACGCATTCATATATCTTAAAAGCCAGCTGAACATATGAGAGTTTTCAGAAGATTTTTTAAAAGCAAAACTGTAAAGTATGTTGATTTATGCCTTGCCTTGATATTGAAATGCATTATAATTATCCTAGTCCAAGTTTTATGTGGCAACATGCGCATTCCATAAACCATATCTCCAAAGAGGCATTTTAGCCAACACAGCCATTTCTCACAGCATAAAATGTATATGTGTAAATATTTACGTTATATGTATATCATTATCACATTTGTTTGTTCATATTGATGCATGTGTGTATGTGTATCAATGTGTGTGTATATATATCATATATATAAAAAAATATACATAATGTAGACAAGATATATAGCTCTATCTACATGTGTACTGGTCCTAAGAAACTTGTAGTCTCATACAAAGGTCCTTGCATTTTCATACTAGAATGTCAGATCTCCATTTTGATAAGAACTCATATTCAACTCAAGTTATACTTATGCAGTGCAGCCTAAAACCTCACAAGAAGCACAAATTTTGTATTCCCTTCAGTCCTATATTCTCTGATGTGACATCAATTTATGGAGTTCCCGGACTCTGGCGCTGCGATGCTCCATTGTACATTTTAATGATCCTCTGCTGGCTGGAACCCAACAGTAACAATTCAAGTTGGTAAGTGGAGTGGCTCCACCCAAAACCTCTTCATAGAACACGTAGAGGAAAGTCTATTCCTTTAGGGGAAGTTTAGATGGTGCTTGCCCTTCTCACAGAATCAAGTGCCGGTGTATTATCTTCATTTTCTGCACTTATGCTAACTAAACTAGGAACTCAGGTAGATTTTTAAGCATCTATTTCTATGATAACCGTGACCAAAATATTAATTCTTTTCAGAGTAAGTGCTAAACCTGCACTACACCAGACCTCTCCTATTTGCTTCCAAAAGTCACATTTTCCCCTTTGTAAGCAATAAGTTTTAGCACAGACAGCTCCTATTTGTAGATCCCAAATGCTAAAGTGAGATCTTCAGCAATCTGTGTGCATGCTGGATGCTACCCATTCCCTTTTAGAGGTTAATTTCAGCCCTAGGAACAGTTACTTTAAGTGCAGAGCTTTCCTTTTCTTCCTCCAATTATTCCTCGCCTTCTGACTTCAGTAACTGCTGAGGATCCAGCAGCTTAGAAAAGACAGTATCCAGAATCATTAAGGTGCGCTTACCCCAGTCTGGTCCCTACTGCAAGGACTGACATAACATATTTTTCTCTTGCTGTGCTTCTGACTGAATATGTGTACTCATAATATTTAACAGGGAGCGTGGAACAAATAGTAAGTACAGGTTTATTACATATAACATGAATCAAAGATGCACTGGAATCATTACTATCATCACAACTACTGTTTAGAACAAAAAGGTGTCCCTGGAAAACCATATTGCTGGTGCAGATGAACTTTGATGGTGTTTCTGACATTGACTTTTTCATCAAAATGCTCCAATGTCATCCTGGCCTGTATCAGGAACAGTGTGGCCAGCAGATCCAGGGAAGTGATTCTGCCCCTGTACTCAGCACTGGTGAGGCAACACCTGGAGTACTGTGTCCAGTTCTGGGCCCCTCAGTTCAGAAAGGATATTGAGGTGCTGGAGTGGGTCCAGAGAAGAGCAACCAGGATGGTGAAGGGACTTGAACATAAGTCCTATGAGGAGAGGCTGAGGGAGCTGGGGTTGTTTAGCCTGGAGAGGAGGAGGCTCAGAGGAGACCTCATCGCTCTCTACAACTACCTGAAAGGAGGTTGTAGCCTGGTGGGGGTTGGTCTCTTCTCCCAGGCAGATATCAGTAAGACAAGGGGGCAGGATCTTAAGCTCTGCCAGGGCAGGTTTAGATTGGATGTTAGGAAGAAATTCTTTACAGAGAGGGTAATCAGGCATTGGAATGGGCTGCCCAGGGAAATGGTAGATTCTCCATCCCTGGAGGTATTTAAGATGAGACTGGATGTGGCACTTAGTGCCATGGTCTAGTAACTGGTAGTAGTGGATCAAGGGTTGGACTTGATGATCTCAGAGGTCCTTTCCAACCTGTATGATTCTATGATTCTATGATTCTCTCTCCCATCCAGCTGCAGGCAGTGACAGTGATAGAGTGGCTTTCCGGGTCTTAGTTGCTAGTTGAGATTAAAATATGACAGTTTGTGACCTTCCAGAGGAATGTAGTGCCTGAAAATTACATCTCAGAGGTTTGTCCACATTGTAACGGAAAGACATAAATTAAGATAGCAGAGTTGTTCTTGAGATAATTACCTTAATGCTATTAGTTTCTCCATACCTATTCTCAAAAATTCTAGAGATGGTTCTTCTCATAAAATGTCTGATGTATTATAATTTAAATTAAGAAAACAGTTATTTTTAAGCATTTGAACAGACAAGACAGGAAAAATGGATCTAAGACTGACAAGAGTCCTAAGCTGAATCAGGAGGATGAATTTCATAGCTTTGATCATATGAAAAGCCATTGGGATTTGCTTAAGTAAAAAAAAATGCTTGAATATCAAAACCAGAAAATTCATGTTCATTCTAGAATTGCAAAAGGAAATGGGGAAATAGACTTACTAAGAGAGAGATTATTTTGTTTTGGTGTGTGGAAGTAGAGGAAGAGGAAGAAAAAGATCCATTACATTTCGAATTTTGACAATTCCGATAAAATGGCCTGCCAGGAAATGAAAACACGTCTTGATTCTGGAAATAACAAACATGATGTAATAACTATAAACCCATCCAGCTTCTACAAGCTACATGAGGGCAGAATGTGGGAAGGAAAAGACATCCCTATATGGAAAGCATGACTTTAGCCCTTGAGTACAACAGGAAGGAAATTAATCAAAATGACATGTCAGTATTGAAGATATTAATTATTACCAGTTTTTCACACACAAATCCCACAGGTTGTCTGACAAAAGAAATAAATTCAAAATCAAAGCAGGTTATTTTTTATGCATAGGTAATATAAGAGGAAGTTTATCAAGGCCAACCCATTCTCCTGGCAAAGAATGAAGAGCTCTTTTCTTTCCTGGCAAGAAGAAGAGTTATTTTGTCTGGAGAATACTTCTTTTCCGAGAACAGGATTTTCAAGGGATGTGGGTTTTCTCTAATGTCCTTCTGGGATTTCCTCTGGTCTAGCCATATTCGAGTTCTACATGTTGTATAAAATCAGAACAAGAATGAAATATTAAAGATTCACTAACATTAGTTCTGTTACTGCATACTGACTATGGGGAAAAAAAAAAAAAAAAGGAAAAAAGAACTTCATTGACTCAGCCAGTACAGTATTCTAAGTCTTCCAGACAGGGCCATATTGAAATACAAGAGCTTGAGTCAAAAAAATAAATAATGATGTCTTGCATTGATAGAATCAACGAGATGTAGATATGTCATTTAAAACACTTGCAATGAAGACAAAATTCGCATCGCTGTCAGCAGAGACATAGTGGATTGACAAGGTGCCTAAAGTAGTTATTTTTTACACATTTTTTTAAACAAATGAAGTGAAAAATATATAGTGGAAGACTATGAGACTTCTGATCCAGAATCAGAATCACAGTTTATTCACATTCAGCAGATGTACTCTTATGGCACTTGTGATCAACAAGCTCCAGATGAGAACAAGAAGGTAAAAGGAATTCAATGATTGAAAGACTGCACCAAAAGGGACATAATTTTTAATTTGTAAGCTGACTGTGGAAGAAAAATACTTATCATTCATATTGCAAAAGAACACTTATTATATATCCAGGTCGTGTATTGGCATATAAGTTTGTAATGTATCTTTTAGAACTTAAAAGGAAATTGAAAGCAAAGTAAGATATATCTAAGCAGAAAACCTTCTCAAATTATATGTACAACAAAATGCACCTTGTGCAAAAAGTATGACCACGTTAACTTTCTTTTCATCAAGTTTCAATACATACTAGTTTCAGACATGTTTTCTTTAAAAAAATTTACCAAGGCAAAGCAACTAATGAACTCAGATGCTATCATAAGCAGGGAAAAGATTGTCCACTAAAACACACTCTGTGAAGTTTTTAACAAGCAATATCAACTGTTATGTGGATTCCAAATAGACTGGAGGCTAAGTTTAGCACAGAAACTGAGTTTGTACTGCTTTAATTATCGAGCCCAGGGGCTTTTTCCTGCTCCTTAAGCCCAATCATACTGGGCATTTCAAGTATGCATTGATATTGTCTATTCCTCCATCATGGAAGAGTGTTTACCTTGGAAACCCATAACTCTTGGTTATGGTAATTAGATGCATACCCCATATATCTCTCTGCATATTCAACCAGAGCTTTCAAGACCACAAACACCATGTTTAACTGCACTAGTGGCTTTCATTAAAATAAATTGACATGAACTCAACATTGAGGTAACTTCTGCTACATGTAATACTAACTTTCTGCCTACTGCTCCTGCGTTTTTTTCCATCATCAGGACTATATATTTTGTCTGTGCTTTGTCTGACAGTCTTTGCTGTCTCAGTCTGTTTACAGATCTTCCTCAGTCTCCGTTGTGATGTCATCAAACCAGATGGATAGGAGAGTACTTCTAGGAAATTAGGGTTAAACTTAGGGATAACAATACAAGTATGGAGTGGCTAACTTTGCAGTTTTCTTAGGAAAACTTCTGCAAAGAAACGGCACATCCCTTGTCAACATTTCTTATCTGTTTCTTCTTCAGAGTTGTGCTGCCCTTAGCCTCTGTCGGTCAGTGCAGGATTGGCAAGGCTTTAAGAATGATTGAATCAGTTGTCCATGCAGTCACTATCCAGGTCGTCTGTGAGTGATTTACAGTGACAACGTATCTAGGTTGTAGAAGTTCTGGTGCAACACAGGCTGACCAACTGACAGAGGGCAGGAGGCAAGGCCAGGTAATATGTGTCCCATGAGGCTTTTATAGGTAGGTCACCTGCAATTGCTGGCATTCATTTGCTCCCAAAGCACTGCCAAGGATCAGCAATAGATTAAACCATTAGACAGCCATGTTACATGCTAGAGCATTTAGGGATTCATCTTTATATGAAAGGGGACAAGATGACAAATTCTCTTTATCCATGACTATCAGTGCACACAGGGCATCAGCAGGACTCTCCAGGGAACAAAATACTGCTTTAATCATCTTTAGTGTGCATTCACTTTGGGACAGTAATGGGCCACACAGCCTCTCTTTGGTAGGTACATTCAACCAGCGGATAAAATGTGTGATCAAGGCATAAGATGTATGTGCAAACAATGTGCAGATTATCATAAACTGCTGTACTTAGTTCAATCTATGTGAAGATATTTGGAGTGTATTCAAGGCAAATGAGTATATTTCTCGCTATCTGCAACCTTGTATTTTCTATTGGCAAATGTTTCCAAGTGCAGATTTCCAAATAGTCATAACTGTAATAGGGCTAACTACAGAAATATAGCACTCATTTTGAGTCACACACAGATTTAAGATGAGGAAGTATGGAGAAAGTTCTTCATTTATTAACTCATAAGAGCCAGCCTTACCACGTGTTAAGTGATTTTTTTTGTAGCATACTATATACTCATGTTTAAAAAAAAAATCTAAGATGTTCTTGGTTCACAGTGTTCAGCACTTTTCAAGTTTTCTATGGTGGGGACCTCAAAATGCAGATTACTTCGCTTTTTTTCTGACCTCTGTTTATTGTTCCTCGAAGTAACTTTAAGAAGGGAACAAATCCCTCTACATTTATTCCACATCCTTTTCAAGAAATTTATCATCGCTTGCAATTAGTTTACATCAAAGATACGTCATCCACATAAGATCAAATTATTTCAAACAAATCACTCTTGGAGGATCATGAGGCTAGGTGGAGCAGATAACAGAAGCACAGAGGGTCAGCACAAGCCAAGTCATACTGCCAAAAGTAAAAAAAGTAAAAGTAATTGGAGTAACATGAAGATAAAAGAAATTGTTCTGCACTTAGTATACTTTTTCTGCATGGATATGAAATGCATGAACAGCTGTATTTGGTATTCATGTCAATAAGTTTACTTGATCCTACAGAAATCACATTGTCAATGTAATCATATGAAAAATATTATCTTCGAGAATTAAACTAATTGCTAATCTAATTTGTGATGATCTAAACAAAAATGTAAGAGATTTTTGGCATGCATGGGGAAAACATATTTTTATATATGCAAAAGCTATCATTGACTGAAAGAGAAATTATAACATCTAATATATCTTGCCACAATGGATGGCAGCTTTTACCGAAACACTTACTAATGAGACCATTGGTTTGGATTCCTTACCCAACAGTATAATTGCAGCTGACAAAAAGGATCTTTAAATTCTTTCAGCAAGAGTGTCAAAATAATTTACTTTCAGTCTGCTTTCACCAGACTCCATTCCCAGTGGCATAGGACAAAAAAGCCTGTACTGCAAAGAACTCACTAAGAATGTAAAAAGTTTTTGAAAAACTTAAGTTTATTCTTTTCAAGTTAATTAACTTGAAACAGTCAAAGCATGAGGTTCACTTAACAAAGACATTTTTTATGTACTAACAAGTGCATCGTAGGATAAAATGATTCTCAGACCACTTTGAAACCTGTCTAGAGGCAAATGGCACAAATGAAAAAGGCTCAAACCAGGACATGAAATGGAATTCAGGTAAAAAACAAAGTCATAATTGCATGTTGAAGTCAAAAGAGTATTGACATTCACCACTGAAGACAAATACTCTATGCTGAGTTTGTCTTTCTTTGTGGGTGAGTGCTTGGACTGGGTGCCCAACACAGCAGTAAGAGTGATGTAAAAATGTCTATAGAGAAGAAGCGGCCAAGCAGCATTTCTGGATCTGGTAAAAATTTTAATTTTTCAAAATATATCAAGTTTGAGGAGTTTTTTGGATCCACAGCCACCCAGTGAAAATGGCGTTTGTTTTACAGAATGGCTACATTCATAGGATCAGAGAATATGCTGAATTGGAAGGGACCGCTCAAGGATCTTCAAGGTCAACTCCTGGCCTTGCACGGGACACCCCAAGAATCCCATCATGTGTTTGAGTGTGTGGTTCAAATGCTTCTTGAACTCAGATGGGCTTGGTAGTGTGACCACTTCCCTGGGGAGCCTGTTACAGTGCCCAACAACCCTCTGGGTGAAAAACCTTTTTGCTGATATCTAACCTAAACCTCCCCTGACTCAGCATAATGCCATTTCCTTGAACCCTGTCACTGGTCATGAGAGTGAAGAGATTTGTGCCTGTCTCTCAGCTTCCCCTCACAAGGATATTGTAGGTTGCAATGACATTTCCCCTCATTCTCCCCTTCTCCAGGCTGAACAAACCAAGTGGCCTCAGCTGCTCCTCCTAAGGCTTCCCCTTCAGTCCCTTTAACATCCTTGTGGCCCTCCTTTGGACATTCTCTAATAGCTTAATGTCTTTTTTATATTGTGGTGGCCAAAACTGTACACAGTACTCCAGGTGAGGCCACATCAGTGAAGAGTAGAGCAGGACAATCACCTC
>VZRE01013827.1:257183-290250 GCA_013396775.1 Cephalopterus ornatus | reverse complement strand
CACAGGGGGTAGAGGGAAGGAAGTGGAAATAACTACAAAACCAAAAAACCACCTCAACACTCCCACCCACACCAAGCCAGTCTGAAATATTAATTGCAAGGCATCATAATTGCAAGAGACAGTATTTCTGCATAAACATCATGATTCATTAGCATGCTGCAATCATTATTGTTCAAGACCTGTGCAGTCAATTACCAAAATAATTTAAATATTAAGTGAATCCATATTGCTTCTTTCCTACATCAAAATTGTTACTTTGGAAAGAATTGAAATGTCTTCAAGTATATGGACACTGACTCGTACTTTCCTTCCCTAAAATCTTGAAGGACTTGTATTTCAATGCAGAAGCAATTTAGTGTCTTGGATCTTTGAAGAGTACCAGTCTTCAACATGTATGTTTTATATTTGAATCTACATGACTGACAGTATCTTAACAAGTGTTGTATCAGGAAATTTAAGGCTGTATCTTCATTTACACAAGAACCAAAAACAACTTTAACAGGCTATGTATAAAATTCTGTAAGTAAAAATAGGAGCAAAGTCTATTTAACCTGTACACAAGAGAGCAAGTGGATAAGAAACAAAAATCAGGAATTAAGTATTTCTATAAAGAATGCCATGTATTTTACTAGAAACACAGATGACAAGTATATACAACATTTAAATCTCCAATTACCCACATACGACTAGGAAAACATTTACAAGGGTTTGGGTACGCAACTAAACAATCAGGTAAAAAAATACAGTTAGAAAAACTAAGCCTCACCAATTTCAAAGGAACAAAACCAGAACACACTCGGTTCATTAAAAAAAAAAGCTAATGTCTAAATTTAATAAAAATATCTTATTTAACACAAAAACAACAGCTATCCAAGCTTACAAGCCACACTGTAAATAAAAATTTGAAGTTCTGACAAACATTTTCCAAAATGTAATCAGAACAAAAGTTATTGGCACAGAAAGCAAAAAGGGAATGACAAAAAAAGACTGTACAGTTTCCAAAATGTTATGTTCTTCTTCTGAAGTACTTTTGACCTGTCAAAACCTATAGTCCAATAAAAATTTGACTTTAAAAAAAATCACCCTCTACATCTAAAAACCAAACCACCAATAAAACAACAACTGCTGCTAAAGCACCACCACTCCTAAGTCACTACTTGTTGGTTTTGTCTTTCAAGATAAAGGACACAGCCTTAACATAATATTTTCAATGTTACTTGTAAAATCAACATTTGAAAGAAATAAAGTATTTCCTCACAGACTATTTCATCCTTTCATCAGCAAAAGGAGATGAAATAGAACTGAATGAATATCAAAGAGAAGAGCAGTAGCCATCATGGCATCATCACCAGTCAATAATTTTCCAAACTACCATTTCCTGAGCAGGTACAGGAAACTGCCAGGAACATTTAATAAACCAAAACTTGGTAAAAATTCTACTACAGATCAGTTATACATGATGTACGTTAGGCATATTCCTTTTTGGTGTCTATTAGGGTCTTTGGATTTTTTTCTGTACATTTCTTTTTTGTTTTATTAAAAAAAAGCCCAACACCTAACAAAGGACACTCACAGTAACAAGAGAATATTATCTAAGTTGCAACACAGTACATTTATCAGTTAAAACTAAGTATTTGGAGACCAGGCAGAAATAATGGGCTTCATACAGGGATCTCATCTCTCAAGTCACAATGATTATTCAGTTTAACTTATGTTATTTACCCCCTGCTATTCCCTCCCTGCTATTTCCATTGCCAGCAATGGAAATCTGTATGTGAGTGAGAAATTACACTCTATGTAAAAAGAGCAACAGTCTCCTTAAAACTATTTCAATGTGGAGTAAAATATCAGTTCCTGCATAAAATGTTTGTAAAGTTACTTTTTTATTTTAAAATTTAATATATCTACTCAATGGAACATTACTTACCTGCTGCCTTTCCAGTATTAGCTATTCCCCATGTAACAGCTACAGGCAGGTTATTTCTTCCTTAAACTTATTATACACAGTAGTAAACAATGTTTTTAAGTAAAGAAAAAAAAAGTTACAACAGTACTGTTTGTAACCAACTCCTATTCACAAAAAAAGCAGGAAGTGATTCATGACTTGTTTGACACAGCTTTCAGTTTTACAAAATTTTTAAAGGCAGTTTTCATTTTCAAACAGGATTAAACAAACATGTCAAATATCTTCTCAGTAGCAAATAGTTCAATACACACCAGTGATCCCATGCAAGAGGAACTGAGGTACACAATTTAAGGAGGGGGAAAAAAAAAGGGGGAGAGTCTGAAGCTGTAGCCAAGTAAAACAGCATCAACCTGGCTGCAGGAAACCTGGTTGAATAGTAGGTGCCAAAAATATCAGAGCATTTCAGACTTCTGCAAAACTTAGGCAGTTGCACAAGCTACTGGTCCCAACTCAAAGCATAAAAATCAGTCATGTATGCAAATAAGATAACTTCAAGCATATATTTACATTCCTTGAAATCTATGGAATGTAAGCACGTGATTTATATGCTCTGGAAAATCAAATGGATTTAAGTGCTTTCCTGAACAGGGTAGCATTTTAGGTCAGCTGTAAAATCTTCAAAATTGGTAAAAAAAGAAATCAAGAGTTTTCTAAGAGTTGCCTCTTAAAGCCATCTGAGGTCTTGAAACTTAACTTAAAACATGAAGTGCAGCTATTTGAATATGTGAAAACTCCAGAGTATGTCCATTACATAACAATTTACAATAGACTAAAAGTGAGCCTTTGCACAAGGCTGCCAGAAACAAAGGTTTTGCAGCTTAAATGAACTTTCTATTCACTTGCATTTCACACTTGATGAAATTAAAAATTAATTCTTGAATTTGAAGCCAACTTTCACCGAGTGCTCCATTAATTTGTTTTTAAGTAAATTTACAAAACCTCATCTGACAAATTTAATCTGCGTCATTTTTTGCTAAGACATTTAAATATTGCCCATTGGTGAACAAGGACATACAAGTGTACCTTCTCTTTTATATGCATGTGTGAATAAACCCCAAAGTATTAAGAAAATACCAAACCCATAAAGTCATAAAAATGGTAACATCTTGTTTCTTCTGGCACATTTCTAATATACAACTATGTACAGACTGCTACGGCCTTGCAGGTAGAGAGGGAACACGCACAAGCACTATTACTATAAAACTGTAAACAACTGCAGGGTTTTGTTTTGTTTTTATAAACCTAACCTTTCCACCCCTTATTATGGGCAGTTTAAGTTTACATGAACAGTTTAAGTTTATATCAACTGTAGTGTCAATCAGGATGATCAAGGCTGTATGAAAGATAAAATTTTCAATGTGCTAAAAATCACAGACTTGGGACCATCTCTCCTCAAAACAAACAACCACAGAGTGCTGCAGTATTTACAGTTTTATGTGTCGATTAGCAAATTCACAAGCCACCTAGGTAAACACTGCTAGAAAGCAAAATAGTATTAAAGGTTTTATGTAACCATGTATTGTCATATCAAAATTGAGTGTGAGAGCGCAACATTAGTACGTTTAACTTGCTGAATGCAAGATTAGGTTGAGGCATATGCAAGAACTATTGCAATGTTTTTGAAGACAGCATCAATGTTTTCATTGTAACATTATCTTTAAATATTGCTGAACACAAGACTTTCCCTGAGGTGTAAACATCAAATAACTTGAACAGCTTTACACATCAGCCCCATTAAACAGTTTATTACAACACTACATCTACTGTAATCAGTGGTGCTGTGTACAGACATTATCATATGAACAGTTTAACATGAACAAACTACTATAAAAACAAGCATTTACTTGACTTTTTCCAATTGCTTGCACATTATAATTGCCAAATGTATATAACCAGTAATAAAGTTGCAAAAGCTAAAGGTTTAAATCACACAGGTTTCCCTCAAATAAAACAGTTAAGCAACATAAAAAAGTAAAAGAGCTACTGGTTACCATGTATGCAGATTTGCTTTATTCAGATCTATTCCTGTTCATTTTATCCATGAATCCTTACAGGCTCAGTTCAATCACATGAAGCAAACTGCTGGACAAGCATCTTTCCTTGAAGAATGTATCTTGTCTTGCACGCTGTTCCTCTTCCTTCAGCTGTAATGTGTCAAAATTTGTGATGTAGATTTTGCTAGTCCCCATAATACACAGAAAATTGTTGGCTTATCTATACATACACAAGTCGTGCATCTACTTCACCATGATGTAAACTAACACAAAATACACAGAAGCAATAGCTACTTGTTTGTGTGTTGCTTTCTAACACAACAGTTAAAAATAAGATTGATGTTGTTGTACAACGAAGTTGAAAGAATATAAATTTCACAGTTAAAGTATTGATGAAAAAGAAATAGCTACTGCTCCTGTGACTGACGGCAACAGTGATAGAGAACATTTCCTAAAGAATGCATTCTGCAAGAGTAACTGAGCAAGAATTTAAGGTAATTTTGCCACAATTAGATTTTTACATTTTTACCTGCCCACTTACAGAAGTTTTAAGCTGGTTTGACATTTAAGGAATGCGCTGATTGTATAATGAAATGGATGGCTCACAGCTCAGTAACATTTAAATGTGCACAGAATCTGACATCATTATAATCAAAATTTTCAGACTAGTGGCAAGCTGGATGGGGTTCACATTTAAAAATACAGGCTAGCAGTCTAAGCACAAGAACCCACTTTTCATACAATACACTGTAGATTTGCAGGTTTTGTCACCTACTTACCACCCTATGAAAAAACCCAAGCCCTACTTCCTGCTCTCATCTATTTTGGCAAATCAAGGAACCACACAATTCAGTTAATTACCATCAAAGTTCACAAAATACTTGGGATGGTATAATTCCATACACTGGATTTCAGTTCAATTCTATTACAAAACAATCAGCTATCTTAATTTCATTAATAATTCACAATTTCAACATTCAATAATTTCAAAATACTTAAAATCAAATTATTAAAAAACCCAACACATTAAATTGTTTATTTGAAAAACAAGACATTTAGAGAAGCAATTTCATGAACATGCAACAGTACACAGCTGTCAAATATTGTTCTACTAGTACAATAATTTCAAAACTAAGTACTCGTTTTTTCTTCTTCCTTTCCTAAAAGTGACTGTTAACAATAACTTAAAAAAAAATCCCAAAGTATAATCAGGCAGGCTCTATACACTACACTATGTGCATAAACCAATCCAAATCCAAAGCAGCAACTGAAATTTCTTATTCCCAGACTTCATTCCCAAGTCATCAACGTATCAACTTTTGGGGAAGAGGCCAATATTTCCATAGGTGTTACGTGCTTTTGAAATTAATTAGTAGCAAAGTGACAAAGTGCTGCCTCCACAGGGTTGCAAGCTAAGTTAGCATAGGCAGGAGAGAATCTCAGTTTTCTAGTGGAGAAATTACGTACTGACAGCTGTGAGACTGCACGTCAGAATTTGCTGCTCTCATAATACAATTGCTGCAGCCAAAATTATAGATTTTTATCCCTTCTGTGGTGACAGTTAACAGATCCAAAGCACCATATATATGATTTATAATACTAGCATAAGAAAGCTTCAGTTCTGAGGAATAATTTGTTAGATTTGTAAGGGTACTTATGGAACTACATGAACTCTAAAGAATGCATAATAAAGTGATTTTAGGATTACTGTTTTTCATTAGAGGGCTTTTAAGATGGTCAGCATCACACCGAACCTTAGTTTTTAAAAACATGACCAACTAAAATCCACAGTGGTGTACATTTTGGTTTCAAGTATTCTGCCACTGTATCTCGGCAAAACTGGAAACCCTTGTGGTTCCAAAAAGAAATAAATCTGTATGGATTATACCTTCATGCTCAGCCCTTTTCAGTATTCTACAGCAAGTAGAATAGTGAAGCAACAAACAATTTGAGAAGAATAATAAATCTCTAGTCAGTATTTCTTCGCAATACTATTTTCCATCTGCCTCAAGGTCACATATAAGCTATCTGTCCCAAGCACGTGTTAGGTTTGTACAGTTTAACACCACACAGCAAACAGTTTCTCAGTATTTCTACTGATAAAACCCAAATTTCAGACTTAGCTGTTAAATAGGTTTTGTAGTTTAAAAGTTAGGGGTTTATGCCAGAACATTTCACAAATGAAATCCCAGGACTTGAGTGATCAAAAATTTTCGTATTTATGCAAGATGCAACTTGAGCATTTTTTTACCCACAAAGACACACTTAAAACAAAACCCAATAGATTGCTTGTATATACCAAAAGCATCTTGCAGTAGCACTGATTTTTTTTCCCTTTAATTTCAATTATTTAAATAAGCATATAAAAGCTTTAAATATCTTTTAAAAATGTAAAAATTCTACGGTAGTTTTAAGGCTGTATGTGCATACACCCATAAAGTTTTGTCATAGCAGTTTAATTTCTGATATTTTCCGAGATTGAACTTCAATCTCACATGTTCACATTTCAGTAAAATGCATGACATACATTTGTTAGTATATCCTAAAAGCTCCTATGAATTACTTCATGTAATTCTCCTTTATTGTATTCTATACATATAAAAGAAATACACAAACCAAAACTCCCGCAGAAAGTATCAGCTTGAAAGCCAAAATTTGTTTTAGTTTAACCTACATTCCAGAACATCACAAACCTCCCAATACTCTGATGCTTTAGCTATAACATAGTAAGAAAGAAGGAATTTCAAGCTTGACTTTCTGTTTGTCTTTCTGCATGTAAGCCGAGATACATGTGATTCTGTTCATCATACACATACAGACTATTTCACCAGCACTAGCACCCGCTCACATTTGCCTATTCCCCCCACTCCACTATTCAGGTACTTACCTGCTGCCTCTGTTCAATCTTAGTGTGTGAGTAAAGATCAACTCAACAATTTCATGATTTTATAAATTACTTTACATGGGAAGAAGAACTCCCAAACTAGTTTCTTTCATCATGTATCTTTCTCCTACTATCCCAGTCTGTCTATTCACCAAAAATAACTGATGAACAGTGAAGTGTGTTCAGAAAATTCAATCTTTAGTTTACAAATTAAAAAGATATGACTCACTGTCAAGTATTTTTCACACTAATATATGAGGAAGAGACAAAAAGGTAGATCAGTCTGCCACAGAAAAACAAAAATGAAGATATCTCTCTCATGTGTTTTGTTTGGGGTTTTTTTGTAAAAAGAAATTATAGTTCTCAAACCACGATGAGCAAAAGGAAAAAACTGAATTCATTTGTTTTCTGGAGAACACTGCATCAAATCAACATTTTCATTTCTTTGTTTCTTATGTTATGAAGCCTAAAAGTTTCTTGGGGAGCTTTCATATAGATTAAATTTGTCAAAACTAATGACTTCACAAATAAAAGAAAAAAGCACAGGATATGGGGAGCACAAAAATATAAGTGTGTCTAAAGACACCTCAGAAGTCAATAAAATTACAGCAATATATTCATGGGGAAAAAAGTATCAAAGTTATGCTTTTGAAAATAAGTAGCATAAGATATTCATTTCGATTTTTAAATTGTCATTTACCCTCAAGAAAATGAGATAAATCACCAAACATTAAGGAACAAACTGTTTCTGTAAAGCACCAGAGCAGTGATAAAATAGACTGTAAGAAGCACATAAAGCAGTGACACTACCTGCCTCTGTGACACTGTGCTGGATTTCAAATGCTGAATCAGATACACAAAGCATTATTTCTCTGATGAATGCTAAATGGAGAAGAATAGTGCCAGTTCCATGTATGTGCTTCCTCAAAAACACACATTTTAAAAAAAGACATTAGGTAAGTAATGCTTGCAATACCTTAATACTAAGATCTGACAATAATTCTAGACAGATACTTATATGCAAGTTTCGAACAATGCTACCAAACAATTCCCTTAATATTAACTAGAAGCTTATTATTAAAATAGTTTATAAAAAATAGGCATTTTCCTATTTATTTACAAGGTTTCTTAAAAGGCTAATTTCATACTTTACTTGATGTTTAAATGGTTATTAACACTGTTACAGGCCTGTTCCTACTTACAGAAGCAAAAATATAGTGAATACTACATAAACTATGAGTACTATTTCCCCTCCTCCTGACACCTAAAAAATTCCAACCATGTTACTTCTTGGATCACTCCAAAGCTGAAACTACTTCAGAGAGAACTGAGAGCAGCTTTTGAAGGAGCATATGAGCCTCAGACATCAAATTATTTTGCTTACAGTGGTTTGAGAGCAGAAAAATCAGAGAATAAACATGAAATATGGAGTAACAAAGTCTACATACATATCAACTATTACAATATTGTGGTTTTGTCTTTGCAAATCAATCCAAATCCAGTTTAAATAGGAAATAATCAATCAACCCAATAACAAAAACATAAAATGAAAAATTTAACATTCAGCAGTTATAGAAATTCAGACAGATTAAGATCGGGACAATGTATCAGCTAGAAGTACATCATTGAGTATCAGTTAAATTAAAAAAAATTCTGCCTAAAAAAAAGTCAGGACTCATGATGATGAAGTTACATTCCTATTCTGTTTGTACACATTAATATTGTTGTTAATCCTTCTAAATGTCCTTCTATTGGGTTCTTAGTTTTTTTGACTAATACAGGTTAGACATTTTTCTTAAATCCATTGTTCTCTTTTACATCTATAGGCTTTCTGTAAGTAAAGGCAAGATGTTTCAAGGAAACATTCAGCTTACAGCAATTCAGGAGAATGGATTATCAATGCACATGAAGCCTTACTCAAGAGAAGGCACAAAAATCTTTCACGAATTTAATTTTACATCATGAAGTGTACAAACAGAAGTGTAAACAGCTGCTATGGTACAACTAAACTTTTTATAGAATTTTATTGTTATAAACACATTTTGTAAGTTATTCCAATTTCACCCATCTTTATAAATGTAATACAGTACAAACCGAATTTCACTGTTTACAAAAACGTTCACATTGGACCTTTAAAATCCTTCTAAACTAGACGTGTAACGCTTTGGAAAAATGCCAGTACAGTATCACAGTTATGACTATAGGTACACAATTAGGAGAAGTATAGGTGCCACTCATAGGGGGCAGGCACAGAGGCAACTTCACGTTGTCTGGCAAAACACAGTATTATGGGAAATAACTCCTTTCAGCATTTTTGATATTTATTAAATAACTGAGTGTTAAATCCATTTATGAATATTATTGAATGTAAAAAATGAAACAAAAAATGTATGGCAACATACATCTTAGTGAAAATGAAACATACAAACCAGGAGATAACTATTTCTTTTGTGTGTATGTGTGTGTATAAATATATAAAAACAAAACTACAGTAAAGCTCTTCTTCATCAAGACAGCAACAAGACAAAATGTTTACAACTTAACTTAGAAGAAAAAAATGCTTTCATTTACACGTAGTATACTATATTGGCCCTTTAAAATCAAGTTCTTAGGACCTATTTTCTTCACACAAGGGAATCTTACCAACATACCCCTTTGAAAGAAAAGAGAAGTCCCAGCACACAACAAAGCTGAAGGATGTTGCAAATATAAATCCCACCTGAACTGAGACTGAAACCACAGTCTCATTTTAAAATTGTTCTTTGGAAGTTATAAAATGCAACCTAATGCTGTTTGGTATGTTTTCTTGGGGTTACAGGGTACGGAATCTAAACTTGGCACAGTAAGTCTGTATCTATATGCACAACACTAAATACACAAAAATTAAAGCTAGATTAATAAAGTATGCCAAGGGTTAAAAAAGTTATCTTCAATTCCAGGCTGTTAACAATTTTTAGTATGGCTTGCTCATCTCCACCAGAAGGAAAACACTCTGGAAATACATCCATTACGCAGCTCAATGGTTACCTCTATTATAAGAACTATTTGCAAATACCAAAAATATGCAGTTATTATAAAAGGTAAAAATCCAGTTCAATAAAAGAAACTACATTTATTTTTGTTATATCTGTATTTTTATGTTGTTATTTTACAATTAAGAACTACAGTCACTATTTTTTATTAAATTACAAAAATATTTCTATCAATCCATTTTTTAATGGCAAAAAGTGGCATTAACAGAAACATACCACCAACTTTATTTCATTCGCCATGTTTCACCTTCCTATTTAAGCCTTTGACTTCCCTTCTCTAGGTTGGTACTTCTTTGTGTTGTCCCTTGCTAATATATGAACCCAGTACAACACCCCACTTAATTCTCAACACAGTAGAGCATTTAGCATTCAAATTCATTCTCTCCCAAAGGAGTCAGACAGTGACACAAAGGTCTGACTGAAGAGCTGACATTTAACTCACATGAAATTGTATTTTTACTTTGGAGTATACTACATTTTATATGATTTCTAAAAAGTTTTTCTCTATAACTTCTGTAAATGAATTTCCATGAATAAATAACACATACAAATCTGGAAACTAAATCTGAGGTTAAATGTAAGCAATGGAAGCTGGGCAGACAGATAAGTCTGCAAGCTTCAGTTTCAGTGTAGAGGTAGTCGCAAGTTCTTCTAAAAAGGGAAAAGACCACTACAGAGTAACTATTAAGTAGGGCTTTTTCCCAATTGCCAAATATAAGGAATCCTGGGTAGCTTTGATTCCAAATCCTCAAAATGGTATATTAAATAAAATACAAATATTTCTATGAATTTTAAAGCAGTACATTGAAAAAAAGCATTGTTTAGCATGCTACTCCAGCTGTCTAGACATCTGATGCATGCAAACTTCGGACATATGAAATAAAAGAACACATTAGTTTGTTAACAACCAGAAAAGAATCAATCTCTGTGTCATACACTTTTACTAGTCTTCAGAAAATGACTTTACTATCATATGGAGGAGGGACTGAAAAAAATATAGGTGAAGGGGAACAACTAATCATAAATTTTACTGGAGATTAAAACAAGAATTTAGCTAGAAGGCAGAAGATACTGACAAGTCACATTTCATAAAATAAAGATAAAAATCTGGCAATATTTCCTGAATTTGACTAAAAAAACCAAAAAACCAGGAAAAACAAAACAACACAAAACAAAACAACAAACCCCACAAATACTGAAACCCAAAAAATCACCACCGTACTTGTGCAAGGACAAGTTCACTGAAATAATCCACACACAAGCTATGAAGGGCTAAAATGCTGCAGTCCTTACACAAGTAGATTTTAAAACATAAAATTAGTATTTTTAAATACAACTAAGAAATAAACCAGTAAATTTCATATAATCTTCTAAGATTATAAAGAGAACAGTCTGGCTTACTGCTTTTTTAAGAACTGGTTCAACTGCTTTTCACAAAAACTGGGAACATTATTACCAGCTAAAATAAAAGAAGGGGCATGCAGAATGCAGAAGATAATTGTACACACTTCCTCCCTCCCAAGACCAGTTACCTGTTGTTACTTACCTATGTTTGTGTCAGGTGCTGCAAGAAGAAAGTGATTCAGTACATACTGCAGGATCATTTAAATGCAGACACGACTGGTGCAAATAATCTCAGACCTAGAACGGTTACTTCTAGTAAGTCAGAAAAGTTAAAAAACATTAAACAAATGCTCACCTTCTTTAACGGTGACGATATTCTCTCTCTCTGTCTCGTTCTCTGTCACGATCTCTGTCACGATCACGGTGCCTCTCTCTTTCACGGCTTCTTTCCCGGTAATAGTCATCATGACGATCTCTACTACGTGATTTGTGGCGCCTACTTTTTTCTCGTGACCTACTGTGGTCCCTCTCTCTGGATCGTTCACGTCTTCTAAAAGAAATTACTTCATTAAATTTTTCTTCAAAATACTAGTCATCCACATACCACTCCTGCACTCTGCTTATGAGTACAAATTTGACCAAAAACAGATATAAAGAGAAATATCTGTTCACCATGAGGCAGGTATGTTTTTTTATATAACATTAAAGATAGCTGATATAAACAGTGGTTGTGAAGAACTCAGTCACAGGTAGTAAGGGACATCCACTTTTTAATCTAGCAAAGAAAAGCCAGAAAGTACGTGCTCAGAACGGAAGATGATTGAAATCAGCTGGGGGAAACGAACCATAACTCAAACAATCACTGCAACATGGCTGCTAATCTGTGTACAGAAAGTATGTGCCAAAACCACTAAATAAAGCAGAGTTAAATTTAAGCTAGTCAGATCAATTTTGAAATGAGGGCTAGTTAAAAGGCACCTTTTCTAAGTTCAGAGAATGCTTATTTCGTTCTTTCACACATTTCTTGTGCAACTCAGCAATCACTAAGCTTCTTACATGACTTAGTTTCACTTTCTTCTCTGTGAACTAGTCCTGCACTACACCTTCTCTTTTGTAAGTAAGAGCAGATGGAAGAGGAAAGTTTTACCTGGATCCAGAACCATAAGACTTGGACTCAATTCCATGAAGGCAGTCCTGAAGAGAGCTAATAAGTACTTTACAGCGATCATCTGCAGATACTTTGGACTGTTTGATTAACGAAATTGCAGTTACCAAGGTCTCTATAGCACTTCCATAGTCCCCTGAAAATGATGTAAACTCAGGATCAGAAAATTATGCAAATTAAAACAAAGATTTCTATCTGTAACACTATTACCATTTTGAGTATCTTCTCTTCAACAGCCATCTAGATCATTTACTGTAGGACCAAATACTAAAATACTGTCCAGATGAATACTCAGAAGGCATTCTCAGAAACTGAACCACAGTACAAAATCAGTCGTAAGTCATACCTAAATTCAGAGTCCTGTTAGGAAAATGTAGCTTCAGGCCTTCCAAATTCCTAATAAAAGATCCCTACAAATTCTTTTCAGTTGGGAAGAATAGCAAACATATTGAGTTTTACTAACCAGCACTGGCATCTGATACAGCTCTCGAAATGGCACTGCTTGAGATCGCCCTATTTCTATTCATGATTTCTTCAAATTCTGCTTCACTTAGAGGTGTCCTTGCAGCATCCATTTCTCTGCAAGCAATAAAACTAGTATTTAAAAGGCTAAGCAGAACTTCAGAAGCTATCATTGCAATTTCAACAATCCAAGTTTGCAACTTTAAGCAGTGACAAACAGAAAAGAAAGCAGGATCTGGGTTTGGTTTTGGTTTGTGTTAAGGACCACTGTTACAGTATAAAATCCTGAAAGCTAAAAAAAAAAAAAAAAAAAAAAAAACACACAAAAAAAAAAAAAAAGCCACCAAACAAAAAACCCCAAAAGACAATTAATACATTGCTGTATAAATAGACTTATTTTTTGTTCATCCCATCTATTCCAAACATTCATCAGCACTTAATATCGTGCTTTACAAATATTTACAATTTGCATAAAATTCTTGAAGGTATGTAAATAGATATTCCCAATTGAATGGATGTGGAAATACATGTACATAGGCAATGCAACTTTGAGCAAAATTAGAGATAATTTTTATAACAATACTGGAATCAGAACTATATGATCCTGTTTCCCAGATCTTAACTAAGACCAGAACGCTGTAACTTTTGAAAAACAAATACAGTTATCTTTAAAACACTCAATTTTCTGAATGCTATGTCAACATTTTACAGCAATTTTCTTTTTTTTTTTTTTTAAATTTCTGGTCAAGTTCAAGGTGCTCCAATTTAATCTCCAAACTAGTCACAGTAAGGAGGAAGCAATAAAGCAGACTCCTCATACTCATTACACTTTAATTATCAGCTACCTATACAGGGTTTACAAAGTCACAGAAGTAAACCTAAATTTTCCCAAAAGTTTTGCAGTGTCCTATTAGCCAGTCTCTGTGTCATAGAAAATTTGGAGAAATGTGTTAGAGACAAATGCTGAGACTGTCAAACTGGCCCACTGCTTGTTATTTCTAGAACAGTGTTAGTTCTTCTGGTAGAAAGAAAATGCAGAATAATAAGCAATGCTATCCTCTTAATTGCAAGAAGTGGAACAAGATCCTATAGCCAGTTTAGCATAAGAGGAAATGTCTAAAAATTCATACCTCCCTGAGTTTTGAGTATTATTTTTCGTGTGCCTCCCATAGAATGGAATATGTAATTTTTCTCTTATGGACATGTTATTTCCAGTGAAACGCCTATGATATATAATTAATGACAATTTAAATAGTTATGGATGATAGCTTTAACATTCTTAATGAAAATACTGGACAGTAAGTTATACTGTCCTATTCCCACTCCTTCCCTCCCCAAACATTCTATAAACTGCAGACAACCTTGATTTTGTCCATCAAAAAACACCCAACACCTTATAGTCTTCTTATATTTCAGGCAATTAAGCCAAAAGCTTGAATTTCAATAGTTTTTTTATATGAACATAGTATGTACAAATGCTTGGGGTTTTTTAAACTTTGTGATAAAAGAATCGAAGCATCTTCGCAGAAAACATTTTAAGCCAGAGAAGTGTGTCTCATGCTAGCAGTAAAATTACTACTAAAAAATTCAAATCTAACTGCAAAAAGTGTCTTTCTTACAACTTATATTAAAATTTTCTGTGACAAATACAAATACAAAAATTAAGAAACAGCAGCAAGACAGAGATGCTTGAAGTCACAGATGAAAAAGATGTTTCAAACAAGATGTGAAACACTTGACAAATCAAGTCAGAGACTTAAGAACTCTGTCCCAGATAGGATTAACCATAGGAAAAGCCACTGCTACAAACACAGCAAGATTGCACCAAATGAGCAGAAACATCTTGACAGGAGAGGAAGATAAAAGTCTTGCAGTAAATGCACACCCGGCTTTTGAGACAAACACTAACTTTTAATTGAATCCTGAAGAAAAAAGGGACAAGCAATGCTGCTGGAAGATGAAAATGGTATAAGCTTGGTATGATCTCAACATATGCACATACTCAAAAAGGAAAACTCCAGAGCATTCTCAAAAGGCAGCCTGCAAAGCGTGATGACACAGGTAAAAGTCAGAATTTCAAGTTAAGACAGAAGCACAATTAGAAGCTGCTGCATAAGAAGTGATATATAAGTTTACATGTAGAACACATGGAATGATGACACTGCCAAATAAAGTGAACACAAACAGTTCAGAGCTGAAAAGGGAAAGTGAAATTACTGATGTTGCACTTCAGGATTTTCTTACTGCTGCAAACATGTTTCTCAGATACATTCCCCTGGAGAAGTAAAAAGGGGCAAACTGCAAGGCTGTTGGGATCCCTTCTGGCTGGCCCTACTTCTAATTGCTTCTAACACTTGCATTAAAAGGGAAGAACCAAATGCTTCCTACAAGAGGAGTAAAATCTGCTACCCAAGCACATTAGACCAAAAGAACTCACCTTCCAGGTGGCCCATAGTCACCTCTGTCATATGGTGGAGGTCGGCCATATGGATCTGTCGGAGGTGGGCCACGACTGTCTGAAGTAGGTATGCCACTATTGGCAGGTGGGGGGAAGAAAGCTGGATTCACATGTGGTGCCGGTGGTGGAGCACCTGGAGGTGGCCCAGGAAGATGTGGAGGAGGAGCAAGAGTCAGGGGTGGCCCAAGAGGACCAGGTGGACGAGGGGGAAATGGACCCGGAGGTGGAGGTGGACCCTGCTGAGGTGGTGGTGGACCTGGTGGTGGCCCATAGCCTGGAACTGGTGGTGGAGGGCCTGGAGGAAGCGGCCCAAGTGGAGGCTGACCAAAAGGCTGTCCTGGAAACAGAACTGGTGGTGGTGGACGGTCACCACGATTAGGAGGTCCAGCTAATGGAGGTGGGAGGACCTGACCAGGAGGTGGAGGGCCTGGTGGGCCTGGTGGGCCAGGAGGACCTAAAGGTGGACGTGGGGGAGTTTGTCCAGCTAAAATAAAGAAATAAAAAATAAAAATAAAAACAAACAAACAAAATTGAGTGAATAAGTACAAAGAAATAAAATACTTTAACACTCTTGCCTTTTTTTATTCTTAAAAGCAACAACAAAAAAACAAAAGTAACCCTCACTGAACACTGTGTAACATATACAAGACATGCATGGTCCCACTTTGGGTTCAGTAGCTTAGAAAATTTTTAGCTTATCTGTATCTATTGATACTAGATATCTACAGATATCTAAAGAGAATAACATTATCCTGAAAACTGACAACTTCCCATCCTCCTCAAATCACAACCTGCTGTTGTTACCAAAACCCCCAAAAGCTTAAAGAAGCTAGAAAACAACTCACATCTGATGCTAGTCTTTTTTAAGGGGCTTAACATACAAATATATATTAAAAATATGGGAAAAGCTATATTAGAGAAGGTATCATAAGTGCAGTATCCAAACCTACTTTCAGTGGTCTTTCAGCTTGACTATGTCCCTTCGACTGCTGGTAGACAATCTACTACTGAATAACACTTACTAAAAAATACTTTAGCTGAAAAAAGAACTTCACTGCAGTGCAAACCTAGTTGTTTAACAGATTTCTTCCATATTAGATACCTGACTAAACACGAACACCTATTCTTCAAATTTCTGGTATTTTAAGTGCCAACTAACTGACCTGCCAATGGACATGAATCAAAGCCGAATTTCTGATCATGTGCAAACTTGCAATATAATAAGGAAATCAGTTACTTTATGCCCTGCAACACAGGCATTCTCACGCCATACAGCAAATCAGAAAGTCTGAACTACACTGCATTAAAGCCAAATCTACTTGCTACCATGATCTATTTTACTTTTTTAATACTTAAAAAAATATGTATATTGGAATGTATCTAAAAATGTTATCTTGCTCTTAAATTTAGTAAGTACAACTCCCTGTTGAATATCAACAAAGAAACAGTCAAATCCTACAATTTAGCTGTGAACATTGATAATGGCTCATTACTGAATTTCCTTAATCTTTATCATTTCCCAAGTAAGTATGCCATATTAAAACAAGAAAACACAAATAAAGTTGACACTCCATAAATGAATAATTTTACCTGGGAAAGGTGGTGGTGGCCCTCCTGGCCCTGCTGGTCCAGGGAATCTGTCTCCACCTGGAATGGCACCTGGAAAACGGCCTCGACCTCTATTACTAGGTGGAAATGCTGCTCGTGAGCTTCCTCCTGGGGGACCAGCTTTACCTTCCCCAGACATCTGGCCAGATTGTGTGGCTGCGATGGAAAAGCAGAAGCGACATTACATACGTCAAAGTAGGTTAAAGAATTTTAACACTCGGTCTAAAGTTTTATGCAGCGCTAAATCATGACCCTATGAGCACCAACTTGATCCTTGTACCCAAACCCAAAGCATTTGGGGAGGAAAATGTGCTTTCCTAAAACATGGCAGTATTACACTATGCTCACTACTAACAGAAGAGCACCAGGAGAGACTGCCAGTCCTTCCTCTAATGCAGCCCAAGGCCACAAATGATTAGGACTGGGAACCACATGACACCGTGCTGAAGTACAACACAGAACCTTTCTTCCCTGTTCTGTCATAAACACAGATGGTCCAGACATTGTAATTTGGTCCAGTTTGTCTACAAATGTTAAGTTTCTAAACGCTCTTTTGCTTTTTTAAAAATCACATCCCCAAGAAATTGAAACAGCATCTCCAGCTTTTAGACAAAAGTTGCACAAATCTGCAACCTTCTTTCAGAGAGTGCAGCAGCTCTTTGGTGTATTAAGTGATTTCTTTAAACAAATATGTAACTGGACTCTAAGTATTTTATAGCTATTTTAAACTGTGTAGAAGATATCAGATGCTGAGAAAAAAAACCTGCCATACTACTTTTTCTGTTTTTCCAAGACAGCACATAAGAAAAGCTTACTTTTCCTTGACTGCATTTCAAATTGACTCAGAAATTGTTTATTACATGGAGTTACGACAGGATTCTGCCCATGCAATTCTCTTTTAGGCAACAAATCCATCAACTTTTTGGAGGATGCTTCTGATCCCACACCCACAAGGGCAAACCTGAAAGGAAACAAAAAAGTTACACCACAATTTTTCCATTTTCAGGATATCCTGATGCCTCATGGAAAAGATTACATACAGTAAGGAAAAGAATACTTGAAAACTAGATACAGAAACTGTCTCACAGGCCTTAGTCTAGTTTTCAGAACAGATAAGATATTCTAAGACATACAAGAAAAAGCCAAAACCACCACACTAACAGAAATCTATGAATAGTCTTAATGAAGATGGCCAAAAAGTTTTAACTTACAAAGTAGTGAGACACACAATACCATCATAAAAATTTATCCCTGAAATTTAAGTCATTAGTATGAAATTACATGTCCAACCATTGTTGAATCACTAAGATTATCAGTTCACAGATCGATAGTTACAAAAATCGAGAACTCCTTCCCCATTTTCTTGCTCCCAAACTTCAGTCCATGTACACATACAGAAAAAACAAATAACAAGTTCTTACCCTTTAGACTGGCCATTAGCACGATTTTCAAAAAATTTTATCTCCAAAATATCATTTACCCCCAGTGAATGAACTGCTTCAGTTAAGTCTTCATCTGTTGTCCACTGAAAAATATTTTTAATATTCAACTATGAAAGCTTATCTGAAATACCAGGCAAAGGGCACTAAGTTTTCCATGCATTTGGGGTGTGTGTGTGTGTGAAGTTGATCCACAGGAATACTTTATTCAGGCTGCCAACATATTCTGACTTCTGAAGAGTAGTACTCATTTTCATTTCACAATTCTCAAAAAATTGATTTTTTAATATACATGCTTCCCCATATGCTACATGGCATCAACCCCATTCACACAGTATACCAGTTCCAGTATGCCAAAAACAATTTGTAATTGAGTAACTTGTCTTCTGAAAGTGCAAAGCTTAAACTGGCATAATGAAATAGAATTGAAATACTGCTACTTTTTCCACTGCCAATCCATATTTTCTCCCTCTGATTCTATTATTTACATACAAATGTCAATTTTAAATGTCTTATTAACCAGGGGCTTTTTATGAGAGCTTTGACCAGTGAGAGTTTGGTGAACTACATACTATTTGCCCAAAAACAGCATGATCTATAGACAAAAGTAGGGAAACTTGTACATAAAACTATGGTTAGAAACATCTGCTTCCATTTAACCAAATCTACTTGCTGTAACTTCCTATTAATTACTATGTAATGTTTAACAATTTCACTCATATCCAAAAATACATAAATACACTAATATTTATTGTTTTCTCCCTACTTCTATAATTCCATCAACTCCTTTAAATTTTGTATGAGGAGTACAAGGCAGACTTTCAAGATTCTGAACTACTTATCCCATCTCCCTCAAATCAAAGCTTCTTTTAAAAATTCAACAAATTGTTTTGCTGAAAGCTAAATGCAAAGAAGACACAATAGCAACACTACAGTAAATAAACGCACTTTCTGCAAATAACTTAATTTGTGAAGCCAAAGAGTAACAGGTACAAATTGCTGAACATTGCCCTACATGACTTCAGAAATTCAGACACTTGACTGAGGTAAGTTCAGCTAATCCATGCGCCTTTTACTGATTCCATACAGGTATTTCAAAATGGGACAACTGTTAAGTCAACGGCTCCTTTACTTACCTGTTAGCTCCTGAAATACTGTAATAACTAATGAAAAAAAACCCATAAACTTTTTCAAGTTTAGCACTAGTAAGCAATTAATCAGAAAATGGAAAAAAAAAATAAGAATTTTGCATGTACGGACTCAGAAGAATTTGATTTCACGTAAACAGGTAAAAGCTGCACTTAATTCAGCTACTGAACAGCTCTTGCACTTTGTTTGCTTAAATGCAATTGATTTTAAAATGCTTTAATGCTAACAAAGGTAATTGTCTTAAGGGCGACTGCAGTTCGGTGAGTTACTGTAAACCTGTACTTCCTGGTAGAAGAAATGAGCCTCAAGACAAATACCTGAAAACAACTTTGTTATAAGAGTCACTGCCAGCGGAAAAAGCCCCTGGAAAAATATGAAAAGTGATTTCAAGAAAATCCCAGAGAACCTTCCACCCCCTTTTAAACTAAAACCTTCAGCAAGAGTTTACTAAAAATTGCATTTGTTCGGTAACCTTAAAGTATCTACAGGCATAAAGTATTTCATAGTTTAAACTTGTTCTCCTCTTTCATTCAGTTCTCTGGAAAACTTAAGAAGACTGTAGCACAAATATCCCTTCGTAACACTTAAAACATGACAGAAACTTGAAAGTTTGTATTTACTGAAGACTTTCTCAATTTTTAAGACATCAGAACAGCTCCAGACAGGCTCATTAAATTTCAGGTAAAAGGGAAAAAAACACAACCACAAATAAAAATAACCTCACACCACCAACAAAATGAAAATCACCTGATTTTTTTGTACTCGTAATATTTCATATAAAACACTATAAAGAAGAAAAATTTTACAAATAGTTATTGTCCATAATTAAAATTCCTGTCTACAACTTAATAGCAGTAAGATACTTACCCAAGTAAGATTTCCAATGTACAAGGCAATTCTCTTTCCAGTATATGTATAGACAACATTTGGTGCAGCTCCTTTACCTACATCATCCCCAACCGATGGTGGGAGAGAATCCATGTAATCACGATCCTCTGGGGCATCTCCATTATTTGCAGATGGAGAAATTACATCATCATATAAATCAATCTGATCATGTCCACCATATTCAGCCTCCTAAAATAAAAAAAAGGACACCTTGATTATATTTAATATTGCACACACTTGAAACAAAAAGCTGTGATAACTGTCACACTCCACAGATATTTTAAGTCTGATCCAACATCTACAAAACATCCCTGCTGAAAAGTTAAGCCCCAGTTTCACCCACAATAAAACATATAAAATACTTATGACTTCTATTATGTTCTAAACTGACAGCGTAAAGAAAATACTTCTGACCACTGTTTTCCATTGCAATACTTCTGCCCCTGTAATACAAGCAGAAATCCAAAAATCCACAAGCCCTACTCCCAGAATGATATACATTAGAAAGCACAAGTGTCATGGTTTTACCCCAGCTGGCAACTAAATACCACACAATTGCTCACCCACTCATCCCTCTCCAACCCCCCTATGGAACGGGGAAGAGAATCAGAGAAAGGTAAAACCTGTGAGACAAGAACAGTTTAATAACTGAAACAAAATAATTATTATTATTGCTGTAATGAGAAGAGAGATAAAGAGACAGGAATGAAGTCCAAGAAAGACAAAACAACTGCTTCACCACCCACTGATCGATGCCCAGCCAGTCTCCAAGCAGTGATCAGCCCAGTTTATATACTGAGCACAATGTTCTGCCATCTCTGATGCTTTTCTACAATACAGCAGGTACATTGCATCTCATTTTTTCTGGTAGTTTATTATACAGTGGGGCCTCTTCAGCACATGTTACCTCCACCTCTGTTGACATTCTGAAATCTTTGTCTTCTGGCCAGTCCATGATCACTTCCAAGATTTCTGGACAACTGGGATTTCCTATTTGAACTCAGTGTGTGACAACTGCAATCCACTTACTCCATGTAGCATCAACTGAGTGATGTGTAGAGAAGACCCTCCCTTTGAACATCCAGCCCGGTCAGGGTGCCAGGAGGAGCTGTGCTTCAGCACCAATCACCTCCAAAGTGGCTTGAGCCCCTTGATTAGCTGCCAGTATCTCTTTTTCAGCTGAAGTATAGCAGGCCTCAGATCCTTTATATACCCCTCCTCCCCCTCATATTCCGAAAGCCTCAAGGTTGACAGTAGAGAGCAAATTTTTACATCTTCCCCTGCCCAGACTGGCCAAGGGCTACTGCATGAACTATGTCCCATTTCATTTGTTCAAAAGCTTGTTGTTGCTCAGGGCCCCATTTGAAATCATTCTTCTTCACTTGATAAAGAGGGCTTATAATCAGACTGCAATTTGAAATGTTCATTCTCCAAAAACCTGTAACACCTAAGAAAGCTCATATTTGTTTCTTACTAGTTGGTGGAGACATTTCTGCTGTTTTGTTGATCACATCCATTGAGATCTGCCAACATCCATCTTGCCATTTTATTCCCAAAAACTGAATCTTCCATGCAGATCCCTTGATCTTACTTTATGACAAAATCAGCTTTCAGAAGGATTTGGACTATTTTCTTCCCTTTCTCAAAAACTTCTGCTGCTGTATTGCCCCATACAATAATATCCACATACTGCAGGTGTTCCAGAGTTTCACCCTGTTCCAGCGCTGTCTGGATCAGTCCACGGCACGTGGGAGGGCTGTGTTTCCACTCCTGGGGCAGTTGATTCCAGGCGTACTGGACATCCTTCTAAGAGCAAGTAAATTGGGCCTGCCCAAGGGATGGAGAGAAATGCATTGGCAATATCTCTTGTGGCAAACCACTTGGAGCCTTTGACTCCAGTTCATATTGGAGTTCCAGCATGTCCAGTAAGGCAGCACTCAGCCAACGCGTGACTTCATTCAGGCCACAATAGTCCACTGTTAGTCTCCCCTCTCCATTATACTTTCACACTGGCCAGATGGGGTTAATGAAGTGTGAGTGGGTCCTGCTGATTGCTCCTTGACTCTCCAGTTGAATCACAGCAATCTCGGTTGGTGCGATGCTGCTGCCACTGCAGTGTTGTGGTAGCAATCAGCACCTGTTCTTTGACCTTCAGCAACCTACAACAGAAGGGTCCTCCAAGAGATCAGGCAAGGCAGACAGCTGCTTAACTTCCTCTGCCTCCAAGGTTGTACTGAACACCCACTAGTACCATTCGGGTCCTTGAAATACCCTCTCCTGAGATAGTCTATGCCAGGGATAAACAGTCTCCAGGCCAGTCACAGTGGGTGCTTTTGCCACACACTCCTAGTCAGGCTTACTTCAGCTTCCAACACGGACAGGTCTTGGGATCCCCCTCTCACTCCAGAAATAGAAATGGGTTCTTACCCTGCATAGCTCAATGGCATTAGGGTACCCTGTGCACTGGTGGCTACTAGAACATTATATTCCTGTGAACCTGACACACCAGGCCACAGGATGCATACAGTCCAGTAAACCAGCATATGATGGTAACGCTCTATGTACAAATTTCTGCTGGGTGGGTCACGTGCACTGGAATTCTTCTGGATCTGTGGGTGACTGTGCATTGTCTGGGTCATAATAAATCATCTCTAAGAAGCTAATTACCCTCAGGTGCTGGACAACTCTCTCTGTGGTGGTCCACTTGCCTGGGCGGCAAGTAACATCTTCTTTGAAGGGATGCCTTTCCTTCACACTAGTTGCCTCTAGAGGCTGAGGACTTGTGGCCCTTTTCCACTCACCTTGTCAACGGCCCCTTCTCTAGAAGGTGATCCCAGCTGCTTGGTTTCCATACCCTTTAATTTCAGGCTACTAGCCCCATTACCCCAGAGTCAGAGCAGCCAGGTGGTAACATGCTCACCTGGGCAACAGTTGAAATCTTTTTGCATATCCCACAGCTCACTCCAGGATAAGGATTAAGTGGTTCCCTCTTGTTCCGCCTCTTTCTCCTGTTCTTGTGATGGCCCTGCTTTGCCCTCCTTTACTAAACGAGCTCTTCTGTGTCCATGTCTTCTGGTGAAAAGGAGTGACTGATACTGGCACAAGCTGGTCCTCTGGTTCAGCTGCATCACCCTTCGCCAGGGTCTGAGCAGCTACAGCACCTGTCACCAAGGTCTGAGGAGCCACCGTGCCTGTCACTGAATTTGAGTAGCTGCAAATAGTTCATCATCATCTTCATGGCTAGGCTTCGTGAACGAAGATTTGTGAAGGACTCTACCCATGCTTGCTACAAGCGCGCTGATGGCTAAAAAGGCCAATGCGAGATAGACACGTCCGGTTGCAAACGGCACAGCAGAATGACTCCCCAGGTGGTATCGACATAATCTGTCCAGTGGATGTTTAGGATTGTACGGAGGCAGCGTTGATGGAAGCGTTCTCAGAGTCGTAAGTGGTGGCGGTAAATGACCCATGATTCAGAGCCATATAAAAGAGTGGACAGTACAACGGCTCTATAAACACTGATCTTTGTACTTTTCTTCAAGTGATTGTTTCGCCAAACTCTTTTATGGAGTTTACCGAAAGCTCTGTATGCCTTTGCTAACCTGTTGTCTATCTCTGCATCAATCTTACCATCCCAGGAGATGATGCTTCCCAGGTAATTAAATTGCTGGACTGATTTGAGCTCTGAATCTCCAATGGTGATATGGGGATGGTGGAAGACTTCTTCAGGTGCAGGCTGGTAGAGAACTTCTGTCTTCTTCAAGCTGACTTCCAGCCCAAAAAGCTCAGCAGCCTCTGCAAAGCAGGATGTTAAACGTTGCATAGCTACTTCAGTGTGGGCAACGAGGGCGGCATCATCAGCATAAAGTAGCTCACAGACAAGATGATTTAAGGTCTTAGTATGAGCCTTCAGTTGCAAATAGTTGCTTAACCCTAAACAAGGCCTTGCACACATTCACGGTTCCTGGCAATAGGGCCATCCATGCTGGTTTCTAAATCCCGAGGATATTCAAAATTTTCAAGAGCTATTTTTATCAGCCTGGCAGAGAAGGGGAAGATGTAGGATCATGTCTCCTCCATAGGAGGAGTTAACTCTTAGAGGATGAAATGGAAAAAGTCTAATTATTAATAGTTTCTAATAGATGGCTCACAAAGTACAGAGATGATGGCAACATTGTGTACAAATCCCAGCTTAGTTTCATGACCAGCAATTCTGTTGTATCATAAGCCACTGTTCATAGCATCATCAAAAGGTTTGAGTTGGAAGGGACCTTAAAGATCATCTAGTTCCAACACCCCTGCCATGGGCAGGACAGCTTCCACTAGACCAGGTTGCCCATGTTAAAGTAGGAGCATGATAACCTTAGACCAATTCTCACAGGTGATAAACAGCACCACAGGAGCAAACAATGCAAGTAACTCTGAGAACAAGCAGAACAGCTCTGAGAGCACAAAATCGACATTGTGACCAGCGACTATTAAACTAATATAATGAATGCTTGTAATAATTTTGTTCTAGCAAATCTAGTCAGTTTTGCTATCTCAACTCATCAAGCCCGTGGATGGGTGACAAAAAAGGACTGTTACAGTTTAACCTCAGCTGGCAACTAAGTACCACACAGACATTCGCTCACTCCTCCCCCAAACCCCAGTGGAACAGGGGAGGAGCATCAGAAAAAAGGTAAACCCCGTGGGTTGAGACAAGAACAGTTTAATAACTGAAATAAAGTAAAATGTAAAAATAGTAATGCTGATAATGAAAACGGAGACAAAAAAAAGGGAGGAATAAAGCAGAAGACAGGCAAGTGATTCACAGTACAATTGCTCACCGCCCACTGATCAATGCCCAGCCAGTCCCCAAGCATCAATTGGCCCCTTCTGGCCAACTCTCCCCAGTTTATAGGCTGGGCATGACATTCTGTGGTATGGAATATCCCTAAGGCCAGTTTGGGCCAGCTCTTCTGGCCATGCTCCCTCACAGCTTCTTGTGCACATCCTCACTGACAGAGCACGGGACACTGAAGAGTCCCTGATTTAGAGTAAATACTAGTTCACAATAACAACAGTGCATTAATGCTATTCTCATACTAAATCCAAAATGCAGCACTGTACCAGCTACTAGGAAGAAAATTAACTCTATCCCAAGACAACAAGCAACATGCAAATTAAGGCTATCAAAACCTAATCTCAAAAGAAAAAATTTTTTTCCATTGAAACATTTGGTAGAGTGAACAGACCAAGCTTCTACTGAAAAACAAAACATTCTAACTTTCAGACTTTTACTGGACTCCTAACTTCATTTTTATCTCCTTACTCAAAGAGAGGCAGACAGGGATAGAATTCTGTTTTGTTTCATTAAATTTAATAAATCCAGGGGTTTGTGTTTATTTAACATTTACTTATTCATGGGCTACAGAGGGACTATTCTATAGCATCACTTGCTGCTCCTGGAAAATTTTGGTTCAGAAAAGTATCCTGGGGTTTTGGAGTGAATCACCCCCTTCTCTCTTGGATTGGTACATGTTCCAGGACAGTTCTGGCCAAGTGAAATAAATTCCTTCCAGAGGCAATGGAAATCAGAGTTTCTTTCCAGAAGCTCTGCTTCATGTGTTCAGCAACTGCATCCTACCTGCTAAATGGGAACAGATATGTCAAGATTAATCTGTGGTCCTCCAGACAGCTTTGAATTTTAAGTGTGGTAGGAATATTTGGTTGAAAAGGCCAGACTAAATTAAGCCTGAAGTAGACCAAGCAAACAGTGGGTTAGGTAGCTGGAGGGGCCTGGGCTTCAACTGCCTCAATCTGCTGATGGGCTACTAACAAGCTATATTGCTTTTTTATTATAGTGACTGTTCCATCATCACCAAAGACAGACAATTAAGAGAAAAGTTAAACACCGACTGTAAATGATAATAAATTGCTTCACAAAAACATGCAAAAATTTTGTTTTAAAAACATAACATAACCTTGATCAGTGGGACAATTTAATCTGAAATATGAATAAAGTTGGGTATTGTACATTTAAATTAAGGAGCTATTTTTAAAACAAAGACTTCTTGTGATACTTGTCATTTTTCATCTTACAGTCACTGATCATATTCAGTGGTGATCCCACAACAGAATACTGCCACCCTTTTTCACTATCCTAGCAATCATTCATGATAGAACAACCCAATCTCTGAGACAGAGCTCCCATCTAAATGTCTACTGGAAGGAAGGCAATAACTTCTCAGTGAAAAGCAGTGGTCTGAGAAGGCCTAAGAAAGCCTAGCAGCATTTAATGCTAACCTTCAGCTTTTATATTTACTTTCACAGTTTGCTTTGCCAACAGGCAAAAGCTGAACTTCAAAAGCCTGCAGAGGGTTCCTGGACTCTTATGCGCTGCTCCAGAACAGAAACTGCCTCACCCAGTTTTGGTATCAGAGGTATTTCAGCATCCACTATTAATTTTTGTATCTAGAAACCCACACACACCCCCTAGATACAATAGTTCAAGTTACCAGATATGACAGCTAGAGAAAAACAAGCTAGATTCCACAAAAAACAGGCTGCAAAGCCAGGGATCTTTGTTGTAAGCCACATATATCCACAACCATCATCAGATGATCCACTGTCTTGAACACATGAAAATATCAACTGCTACTTATACAGAGAGTGTAAATAAAATAAATAATATTAATAAATAAAAACCCCCAACAATCTGATAACCTAAGTTTCAGCATTGTTAATCAAGTAGATTTAATCCTCAGTAAACTGCACTGTCCCGATACTTCAGTAAAAAATCCCTCCTTCTTAAGGTAAGCTTATCACCATTAAATTAAGTAAGGGTTTCATATTTCACCTAGTCTGTCCAGTTCTCAGTTTGATTCCTCCTATCACCGTAGCTAATGAAAGCAGGTTCATAGAACTGCCTGGGACAGGCCTAAACATGACATCTTACAGCAAGATTAAGGCTGATGTCACAAAGAAATGTAATTCTAGTCATCTGTGTATATGAATGATGACTTCAGGGAAGTCGAATTTCGTCTTGGTAGACAAATCCAAACAGGCAACCACCAGTCTTACAGGAGATATATGTATACTAACCTATTTTTCTGAGATCAGCACTGCCAAAATACCAAAGTAGGTGGCAGTCCACAGCTCTGCTACACCTCCCTAGCAGCAAGAAACCCCTCTGAAACAGATCAAGTCTGTATCACATTGGCTTTCAAGTCACCATCAATGCAGGGAGGGAATTATTAGGGCAGTACAGTCTGCATATAATTAGGGGTGCGTGGGGAGAAAGGCAGGCAGGGCAAGCAAAGTGCCCAGTAGGATCGTCTTCATTTAAATCAATACACAACAGAAACCTGATATTTTTGCCTATAATCTCTTCTTCCATCACGCTGGTTTTGCAGCCAGCATGGAATTCATTCAGTTACCAGTCTGTCAGCAGGGTGTGTGCTTAGATGATTAAGAATGATCTGAACCAGCAACTGCAAACGTAGATAGAAGAGTTGTCTTGATGGATGTTGCACAAGACCCAACAACGCTTTCTCCTTCATACACGTTCCATGGAAATTTACCTAAATACATCCTTTCTTCCTACATGCAGAAAAGGAAAAAAATACAGGAAGTATTACTTCTCTAGTCTCAGCTATTTAAACAAACGCTCTGCCGGTACCAGGAACTAGTTTTGACCTCTTTCGACTTTATTGGTTACAAGAAAGATATTAAGCATGAAGAGGAATTATTTCTGCTCAATTATAGTAATTCACAATCTTGCAGATAAACATGCTAAGAAACAAAGTGAGCACTACTGTTCTGGCCCCCTTTGCAACCAAATCAAATTAGTAATGTATTTCCAAAGCCTATGTTTCAACTAGACCACAGTCTGAAATACTTTATCCTTTTTTTCTTGAAAATCAGGACTGAAATTTCACATTCTGTGCTAATAAGTGGGACTGGGTGAATGAAAAGATATGTTCTTAAAAACACAAGCCAGACTAGCTGTTACACTTCCAGTTACTCAGCCCTTCCTCAAAATTTTGTGATTTAATTGCTATTTGCAGTGTTTTGCAACGTTCCAATATGAAAGCCATAAACACGTGGTACTTCCCATCATGTTCAAAAGGAACAAGCTGAACATGGAATTTCTTTTTGGAACTTAGCAGTCATACTCCTCTGAGTTGCAGAGAACAGCTCACTTCTTTTACAAATGCTGTTTTGGAAATGGTTTTTGTTGTTAAGCAAAATTTCTTTAGGCTGTATCTATGTCCTTTAGACTTGCTTTCTCTGCACAACTCTGTTCAATTTAAGAGTTAAACACTCACACCTCCAAAAAGACATTTAAAAAAAAAAATCAAATGAAGTAATTAAAATTTCATAAAACTTAGTTTTGTCTCTAGAAAAAAAAAAAATTAAGAAAAACTAAATGATCCATGTTCTCCCTTACCACTTTTTTCGCTCAAGTTACAATATTTGTGGTCAAAAACTCTAAACATGTTAGTATCCTCACTTTTAAATTCAAAAAAAGTTTGTAGGTCCTGAAGAATAACATGTTAAAGCGATAAAAATCTTTCTGGTCTTGATTAGCTATCTGAACACACAGACTGAAACCTTAAAGAAGGCGGCCTTTTACACTTCTAAAATAGCACACTGCCTATGGCAGACACATCCACCACAGTACACAAGTTTGTCAGACCGTACGATTCACATTACAGGCCCAAATGCTCTTGGTTCTACAACTAGCACAGCACTAAAATTTAAGCAACCTGATCTCTTGTAACTACAAGTTGCAGAGTAATTACAGAGTTACAAAGAATAACTAAAAATTCACAAGTAGTCACAAGTATAAATTAAACATAGGTAGTATCACTGTTCAAATTAGAACCAAGTGAAGAGGTGCCAGATAAGAAGGTCTTAAGTTTTCTTTGTAGTTTGATAGTTACAAATATACAGATGTTATCTCTTTCCTGGGCCTTCTTCAGCCCTGACAAACTACAGATGCTGTAATGTATTGTGCATACATTTTTTAATGCACACAGGTCTGCCAGCTTATGTTTTTTATGACCTAGACAGCCCTCCTGACTAGAAATTTATTATACCACAACGTGTCCACCCCCTCCCATGATAACTGTCTTCCCAATATAAAGGCTGTTTTTAATAACCAGCTTTAATTGGCCATTAAATACTAGCTTTTACTATTTATTACATCAAAAAATTTTCCTCTGTGTTACAGACCAGAAGTCAATTGAGTAACTAACATATTCCTAAGATACTGTAGCCACAGAGTTTTCAGATAATTAGACTCTTAGCTGCTTATTCCATCTAAATCACTTATTATCCAGTTACAAAATACAAAGTCAAAACTCTTCCATTGCTAATTTGTTAGCATTTAAATATCAAACTAGAACACTACAGGCATGTTTAGACATTATCCACAATACAACTATTCAAGTTTACTCTTTAAGAGTATAAACAAAGCAAGCACTCTTTCCACAGCATTAAAATAAGATATCCTTAAATTCTTTTGCATCCTCTTCTTGGTCAGAAAGATTTTTATAAATATATATGCGTATGATAAAAAGTCTTTTACTGTTTAATTGCATGCACGTGCACATGTAGAAAAACAACACCCAGCTTAGGAAATGCAAAGCTGATCAGAGGACCGGAGAACTTGAGAGTGTGGTCATATCTTCAGGACCATAAGAAAGCCACTCTGTTTGCTGGCCAGAGTTGCAGGCAGCCTCGAGTCAGACCCAAACTGGCCTCATGCACAGGCTCCTTATTATCTCAGTATCATGCAGGAATACTCTAGGGTTTTGTGTACAAAACCACACCCTAATACTTGCTAAAGCACCCCTAATCTTACAGTGGGTCTTCTGCCATGGAGAGAATGCCAGCCTCAGCCATTTGTATGCAGATAACAGTTGTCATGGGCAGCACGGATCTCTTTTTCTTGAAGAACAAGATGTGTAAAGTCTAGGGAGATGCTCAAAGTAAAGTATGCCATGCAATACCTATTTCTTACAGGTCACAAGCAATGTGTGCAGGAAGTATTACATTTATGAGATTATCATCTCAAAATGAGACTTGAAAAGACTGTTGGACAGGGAAGCCAGCTTAAAAGAACAAAATGACTCAACCAAGTTCTCAAAGAAAAAGAGAAAAAAAAAGAAAGCACAATTTAAAAAAGATAAATACAACTGGTCAGAGGCAAATTGACTAAAGCTGTAAGCCCAAGGACAAAGAATACGATTATGATGAACAATAACTCAATAAAAGAGTAAGAGGCAACACTGACAGACACATCTTTGATGAGCTCCAGATGGACTAGGAAAGATGCATTTTCACTAAAAAGATCTGACTTCAAGTCAGTCAGATCACTGCAACCAACACTAAATGCAACCCAAAGCAGTTCACTGCTGTCATCCATCTTAACCAGCTTGTAAACCCATGGCTCTGTAGTCTTTATTTCAACTCATAACCTGTGATTCATTTGGCACTAATCAAGCAGAACATCCCTCCTCTCCCACTCCTGGAAAAAAGGCATTAAAAAAATTCCAGAATAGCCTTAAGGATGAGTATCTTGAGGCCCAGAACAAAATAAAACAACCAAGAGAAGTTTATCCAGTCACAAGTCCTAAATGAAGCTATTACTAAGATGCAAACAAAAGTTTTGTCCCAGCTTGTGTGTAAGCAAAGCTACCCAGCATATTTTTCAGTCCCTCCTACTGTAAAAAACAGTGGAAAGAGTTTCTACAGTCCAACTCAGACAAACAGTAGTAAGTCACACTAATGTAGTGCAACACGGCCAAAAAACACTAGTTCACTGCTTTACAAACAAAGCTCATTTTTCTTTACAAATATGGTGGTGTGTAAAATGTTCTCTACATAAACAATAATGCAAATCACTTACTCCCTATTTCTTAATTGTCATCTTCACCCATCCACAGGTATACAGGGCTATGTTCCACCTTATCAATTTAAGCTGTTAGCTCCAAATTACAAACGATAATTCATGACGTTTCTAGAGGACTTAATGCAATGATGTCATAACTAAGTTGCAGCAAAAACTCGCCTTCTTTCATATTTGACAGAAAGAAACAGCAAAGTGCAGAGGCGTCAATCTCTCAGAGCAAAACTTTTGTCTCAGGACACGCTCAGTTCAACAATACTACTTTAAATAGAAAGTCACAAAAATGAAATCTGGAAAAGAACAAACAGCAGTTTTTTGCGGAGGTGTGAAACAAACAAAAATACACAAGAAAACCCCTCAAAGCAAATAAACAAAACCCCCAAAGTCAAGTTGACGAAAACTTGAAGTTCTCACCTTTCTGCCCTGTATTTTGCAAGGTTCACAAACTGAAGCAACAGACTGCAGAAATGCAAACCCAGCAGGAGAGCAACTGGGGCAAATACAGTGAAAAAAGCAAAAGGGTTTCCTGCCTGCTAGAATAAGCTAAACTAAATTATCACAAGACTCTCTTCATCTGTGCCACCACGGCTATAGAGAATATCAACATTAACAACAACCTGAGTAGACCAAGAGTGCGTGAGTGAAACTAACCGCCCCCAACACTTTTGCTCTGGCAGTGTCTATTTGCACTATATTTACAGCACACAACTACTCTACTCTGAGGGCTTCTGCACAAACAGACGCAAACACTGCTGGATTCAAATGAGGGTTTTTTCCCCTGAAAAACCTGATTTATTATTAGTTTTACCTACAATTGATTAAAACAAACCAAAGTTATTATGGGTTCATTCCCATTTAAATTCATATAATGGGTCTTCCACTGTAAGGCAGAAACCTTCCCATGGAGACAAACTAAAAGCAAATCAGTCCTCTTTATCATCTCCTTCTAATACTTTGAATTACTGTATCAATAAATATCCAAAGAATTAAAGTCTTCTGAGAGAGAGTTTCAAGTTGCTATCCAAATTACCTGTGAATTCCACAACTTACTATTTTCCAGTTCTCTGCAGGGCAGGCAGGCAGGCATACAGCTGTGCCCTGTAAGTGTATGGAAGTGCAGTTGTTCCCGGTTAATTATGCTCTAGGGCAGGAACAAAGCAATCTAGGGCAACACAATCTGGAGAAGTGCAGGAGTCCCTAACAGGACAGATGGCACGCGAAACTGAAATAAACATCGGCTTTCCGTAGGAAAGTTGGCACACGGCTTTTTGGGAAAGATGAGTGGTTAAAAAAAAAAGAACCAGAAAAGCGGACTACTTTTAATCTAGGGAAGTTTTGTTTATTTCATCTACACTTCCTCAACAAAATATGAGCTCGTTCTCTAAAACAGCTTGCGCAACTTTTTAAACTGGAAGATAGTAACGAATTCGTGGGGGGAAAAAAAAAAAAAGGCAAGATAGTTTCTCCAGGGCTGCAAAATAAAGCCGCTCTAGTTCCGCCTCCCCCGCAAAGCGCGGCCGAGAAACAGCCACCGCTCGGCGGCCTTTTGATTCATCTGCGAACAATGGCAGCGCTTCCCCTCCGCTGCCGGGAAGGGGCCGCTCTCCCACCGCATCCGGGAGGGTCCTGTCGCCGAGCCGGCGCGGAAGAGCCCTCTGGAGCGGCCCCTGGGAAGGAAGGGAGGGCGGGAGGCAGAAAGGGAGAAAGGCAGGAAGGGAGGGAAGGCGCTCAGCCCCGGCGCGCCCACCCCGTCAAAGTCGGCCCTGAGCGCGGCCCGG
>VZRE01013827.1:218541-252928 GCA_013396775.1 Cephalopterus ornatus | reverse complement strand
CTCATTCTCTTGGTTCAGCTGTTCACACTCTGGTTCAGAGCCAGGTTGAAAATTATGGTTAATCAGGATATGATTTGCAAATGGCATGGATATTCTAACCCTCAAGCAGGAAGGTGTATTGGAGAAGGAAAGTATAGTGCAAGAGGCGATAATAAATTCAATTGCCCCATTTGAATCCACTTTCACATGAGCTGCTAATCCAAAGACTCAGTTACCTTCAGAAAAAGTATGAAATTGAATTTTCAGCCTTATATCACACCCTGTTTTAATAGCTTCTCTTTCTCTTGTTTAAAAACCTTTCTCCAAAATTTCATTTTTACTCTTATGATTGTCACTAATCTATTTTTTTTTCTTTTTGCAATACTTTTCTGCAGTTAATCTCCTCTTCTAAATTGACTGAAACCTCCTAAACATGTTACATGCATTAAACAGATCTTCCTTTTTCTGAATGAGCTATATGGAAAGGAAGGGGCTATAGACGAACGAACAGCACTGTCGAACTCACTTTCAGATTGTTTCGATTTTTTGAAGAATTTAAGCTTTGGAATAGCTTCGTTACATAGTTTCTGTTTAACTGTGTTATCCAGAGTCACTCTGAATTTGAAAAAAATCTTCATTGCTCACTCATATATTGCACCTGCCTTAGCACTCTGAGCGCAGGCTGGCACAACATATTTCTCCAGGCTTCCTCTCTTTCAAGCTCAGCTATTTAGAGATTCAGGTTTGACTTTTTTAAACTTGTACACTTCCAGATTTCAGGAGGGGCAATATCTATTGTTTGTTGTTAAAAAAGCAGAATTAGTCTGGAACTGGAAAGCAATGTATCTTATTCAAATAGCATTCCAACCTTCTCACTCTGGCCCTCATCCATGTCTCTGCAGCTCTGCTGAGGGATGTCCATGTGAGCAGTTGGCAATGGTCAGAAGGGACATGCCCATGTCTGTGCCCTCTGGAAGCTCATCACTACAGGGATGGTGTAGCAAGTCCCAACCCCTACCCCACTGCTAGCCCCTGAAGGGCTGGGTTTCTCACTTCTATCATTGAGATTTTGAGGAGGGGGTGTCCCATTTGTATGCCTGAGATTTTCAGCAGTGGCTGTGCTGGGGTATAGCAGGCAGGTGCAGTGGGACAGGCTGCACCAGGCACCTTTGCAGAATTGCAATAGGAAACATGGATCACTCTCATCTGCAGCTCTCCCAGGGACCATCCTGCCTGCAAAAACAGCAGAGAGGAACGGAGGTTCAGGGTTTCCTTCCAACAATCCCGAAGAGTGCCCGGGGCATGAGGCTGCATGAATAACCAGGGGGTTTGGTCTTGAGGATACTGCAGAATAAATAACTGCTGTAAGTCCAATGGCAGCTTTTTGCTGCCCTACAATTCAGGGACTCACCCCAGAGGAGGAGCCATCAGCTGCTGCCCACATCATAAATCACAATTATGTGTGCACTGATTACAGCTGTTACAGGACAGAGGTTTAGATTTCAACACCACAAAGGGAAGCAAATAAGCAGAATGTGAATTGATGAAAACCATGTGCACTGGTGAGCTGACACCACCAGGCTTACTGTCAGAATACTTGTCTGTCATAGCGCAAAGTTGTGGTTTTCAAGGCCATTCTCAAGGAGTCCTTCAGCATTGTTTTCATAGCTCTAAATGGAACATGTTTTTGCTGTTAACTGCTTAGTGGCAGAAAAATATTCCTTATTCTAAACAAGGTTATTTCTTTAGGAATTTTAAGGGTATCTTAGGAATAAATAATTTTCACATGTAATAATTAACTTCAGATTTGTAGGGTCTCAGTCTGAACTGGTTTTAGCCCAACTTCATTATGTGTTACAGAAAATACACAAAACATTCATAAATATTTGCATTTTTCCAACACTTTAAATCTGAGTTTATTATATAATTTAAAAATGTTACAATATATTCCTTAACTCTCCCTCTGTAAGTTAGGTAAGAATACCGTGGCATTTATTTTAATCAAAAGGAGGCATTTGAACTCAAATTTGCAAAAGCACCTACTGAATTTGTGATAATCTGAGATCTAGGGTGCCAGGCAGTGCAGTATTAGCAGTAGTCGGTAAACACTGGTGAAATTTAGCATCTTCATGTATTTGAATTGCTCAGAATGAATGGACATTTCAAAAAAGCATTCATTTTCTATTCCTGCAGGTGTGAAGTCATAAGATATCATCACTAAAGGAAAAAAAAAAAAGAAAAAAGAAAAAAAACCCCTAGAAAATATTAGAAATATTGGAAGAACACCTCAATCAATGAAAACAATCACAAAAAACCCCCATATAATTTGG
Source organism: Cephalopterus ornatus (assembly GCA_013396775.1). NCBI lineage: Eukaryota > Metazoa > Chordata > Aves > Passeriformes > Cotingidae > Cephalopterus > Cephalopterus ornatus. The sequence continues at coordinate 250,619 of VZRE01013827.1, read as the reverse complement.
CTAATTTAGAGTGGAAGTAACTAAGTATAAACTCCTGCTTTGTGTTTGAAATTCATTTGGAATAACTGAAGATGAGCAAACTAGGAAAACAGATGGAAATCTATTAGTATATATCCTAATATTAATCTGATATTCATTATGAGAGAAAAGGAACAGTATCTATAATTGTAACTTTGGTTTTTATGTGTGTCTTTATTCCTTTTGCTTGTTTTCAAATAGAAATATGTATTTTTATTATGAACTGAGCACATACATATGAGGAACAATGGACAATTTCACAAACAAAAATTTTAAAAAAATGTATCTGTGTTTCAGGTAAAAGTTATGTCTCTGTCAGACATTTTGCATTGAATTAAAAATCATTAAAAATCATTAAAAGTACATGAAAGAATAAAAAAAAGAGGAAGAAATGCAAGAGAGATCAGAAAATGTGGGGTTTGTCAGCCAGATATAAAATGGTTCTAATGGCTGTTTCTATGGCAACTAAAAATGAATGGCTTTGAAACTAAACTTGGTTGCTTTTTTTTTCACAGAGACAGTAATGTTCCTGTCTACTGGCACACACTCCAAATAATATTCTCTGCCCCAAACTTGAATATGTGAAGATTCAGTATCACCATCACATAATTTCCCACAGATTAACTGCAACAACTTGTAATTACAGGAACTGGGTCCTGAGTCTCAGCTGCTCTGTCCTGAGCAGTAAACCAGAGCTCTAATCCATCTGTTTTCTGAACTAAAGCCCACCAGTGCTCACCCATCTTTTACATATGCCAGAACCAAGCAGCTTTTAGCTCCTTGGAATTACATACCCTTTCATTAAGAGAAGTTTATTACACATCACTGCTCTGACATTTGCAGTGTCCTGCCAAGACCAGCTGAAGTCCTCCAAGCACTTCAAGTGGAGACTGCCACTTAAAGGAGAGCTTTGCTTCTGAAACCCCTCCTTCTCCTGCCTGAACCTCCCTTCTGTGCATTGGCAGGTTCATGATACTGTTAATCCAGAATGTCCCTGACTGGGCAGAATGGATAAGACTTCGTTAGTTCTGGGTCCCTCTGTCCTACACAGTCCCCACTCATCAATGCCTTTCCTGCCTATGTTATCACAGTGCATGCAACACGTGCTCTCTGTTTCATGCAATAAAAAACCTCTCCTGGTAAGATGTAGCATGGCCATGCCATTCTCTCAGACTCTTTGCACTGAGAAAAAGCAGACAAAAGAATAATTATGACTTGGGGCCACAATGGTGAACTGCGTAAGACTAAGGGGTGGGTGTTTTGTGGAGAGGAAGAAGCCATTCTCCAGAGGTGACTGGCTGTAAAGAAAGCTGCAAGTCCCTCTGCACTGCTTGGCACTCTTTTAGTTAGCGATAAAGTCCTAACTTGTGTAAACTGTGATGAACTGGGTCAGAGCAGTAATCTGTCTTGAAATGACCATGGTAAAAAGAATAAAGCTGACATGAGGCTGTAGGAGCCTTTGTGTGAGCAGATGGCAGTGGTGGGACTGCACGTACAAGGGCTGAGGAAGGGCAGGGTGACCTTTCAGTGGTAATTCTGGTTTATGCCAGTTCCAAACAACTGTGAAAGTAAGGCTTTGGTTAGCACCTTAGCTTGTCTTCTATTTTGTTAAAGTTTTGTTTGTTTTTTTCCCCCAGAAGTTCTGGTGCTATATCTAGTGGAAAATAGCTTTCTTTTTTTTTTTTCCCCAGCTACATGTACTATGAATGTGTTGAACAAAGGGTCTTCAAAGGGAAGCGCCTTCAAGCAGTAACATATTTTCACACCAGCTTACTAAAATTCCCAGTGTCAAACTCAACTGGTTGATAGGGAGTTAAATCCTTAGGAAGCCCCATCTGTGACACAACTGACTTGCACCAGTCTTTATATGAGATGACCTCTCAGTGAACTACAATATCATGTGTTTTGCTAAGGTTTGTTTTCCATTCCTCAATAAAACTTCCAACAGGGGAATTATTTACAATACAAGCAAAAAGAAGTGGGGCATACAATGCAGCTCACCGGAAAGAGGGAATTAACAAGCTGTAAATCTCTGCTGCCTTTGCACTGCAACTGTCATCTGCAAAATGTCTGAGGAATCAGCAGAAAGGATAGGCTGGTTTGAAAAGTAGGTAGCAAAAAGAAGAGAGCCCTGTGAGTCTAAGACAAAAAGCAGTATAGTATTGTATTCAATTAGATGTTCAATGACACAACCGGGTGCATTTTAGATGTGAATTCCCCTGACTTTGGAAGCAAAGGTTTTGAGGAAAATCTGCAGGTTCAATAAATTAGTGGATATGGTCTGGAGTATGAACAGAAATTATAGACTACAAAAGCTCGCTCACTTTTCAGGGTGATAGTTTCTTTCTTTGCACTTAGAAAATTAAAGCCTAATACAGAAATAGTGCCAGCACCTTTTACTTCATAGTGGTATGTGATGTAGTTATGCATTTGCATCAGAGAGTCTCTGGAACAGAATTACTTCTGGTTTAACAAAAAAAGTGAGATGATTGCATATCATTAACTACTCTGCAGGGCTGTCCAGACTGCAGCAGCACAATGAACATATGGGCTGCAAAACTGTGAGCTGTGTGTCGACTGTCCGTGTCCTAAGAGCTGGTTATGCCCCAGCTGTGATATCAACATTCCAGAAAGATCTTCGAAGGTTGCTCTATATCTGTCTGTCCCTTGCTCGAATGTGTTACTAGCATCTGTCCCTTCAGCATGTTTCAGTTATCTACAAAAAGACAAGGTTTACATGCCCAGTTCTGTCTCTGAAATTGCAATGTTAATGTCCTGTGATATTTTACGTATGATCATTGTACTGGGGCATTGGGATCCCCATGTTTAGAAAGCTATGCCTTTGCATCCCTGCTCTAGCAGATGGGCACAAAATTCAACTCTGTGACATCTTTTTGGAGAGGGAGGTAGTTAAGATTAGCAGAAAGTACATTTAATAAAGCAGAGTACAGAAAAACTCCTTCCAGCACCGGAACGGTTCATCTCTTAGGGTATCCACTTCAGCATCCACACTCCCAAAAGTTCTAAAGGAAGCTGTGAAAACTCCAAATCTGACATGTACCAGAAAACTCAACAGCAGGAAAATTTCCTTCCAATTTCAGTATCTAAAGACTGGCTTTTTTAGCTATCCTGAGCTCTGAAGCAAGAGTTATACACCCCCAGAACATCTTCATTGTAGTTTGTAGGTCTGCCTGGTTTCTTAAAAGTATATTCTAACTTTGCTGTTTTAACTCTGAATGTCTCTTCATTCATGTTACTATCTGATACAATTTTGAGTCCTTTTAAACTCATAGCTTGATTTTATTACAGTTATGGTGGAAGATAATTATACATCTCAGAAGAGGGAAATTTTATAATAGATCTGGACTCTCTGTGGCTGTTACTACAGTAGATGGCACTGTAACTTAAGTCAAATGAGCAAGTCAGCTGAACTGCGTAACAAACCTCTAAATAAGATCCTTTGTGCATTTTTAAAGAACATTCCAACAAAGTAAGGATCAGGCCTTTGGCATGCATCTGTGTTGTGGCCAAATTCCAGTTTTGGATTTTTCGGGTCAAATTGTTTCCTTAGAAAAACTCTGAATCATGCATTTACATAATAGTTTTTCCATCTGCTTGCATTTCTCCACTCAGAGAGGGTTTTTTTGTAACTTTCAATATTTCACCTAAAAACACATACATCTTGTTTTCTTTATTGATTTCTGTTACAGTCCTTGGATTGCTATCAGCAACACACAACATAATAATCTAAACTTGCTATTTTGTTATTACTAACTGAAACAATCATGTTTTGCTATAAACTGGGAGGATCCCATCCTGGAATGATACTGCCTGTACTTGGTATTTGCACATTAATATGACCTATCTGAGCTAAAATTGTGTATCTGATTGTGTATCCCTAATATTAGAGCACTCCAAAATGATTTGCTGATTGTGCTCTCATAATATCCCAGGAGGCAGGATAGCAATGTTATTCATATTTCCAATAGAAGATCAAAGAACAAAGAGACCAAGTAACTTCACCTCTGTCACACAGGGACTATGTTAGAATGGAGGCTTGCATTATATATGGAATATATTTATATCTCAGGTATACACACAGCACATTTTTGTTCTCTGTATCTCATTTGAAGTAAATAGTTCATATTCCTCTACACTAGTACTTAGGTTATTCTGGTGTTTTGCAGAATGAAGTCTTGGTCTGAAGTGAGTCTTGCAGTGAAGTCATATATACTTTGGAAAAGGCCCTAAATACTGGATATCCGAGATAAAGATGGTTACTTTAGACAAACCTATGGCATTTGTAGCTGTTTCTAAGCCTCTTTCCTGTTACTGAACTGCTTTACGGTATATTGAGAAAAATCACAGAGCTGCAAATAAATAAATTTTCTGGCCTGATAATGCATTTATCAATGCATTTATCAAAGACAAGTTGAATCTCTCCAAGAAGCAGAGAAAGAAGTAATTCTGCAAGAAAGCATGAGAGATGTAAACCCTCCTATCATGTATCATTTTATTGTCCAGTTATACTGAAATGCAGCTGTGGCAGCTACCGCATTCCATCAGGGTCATCACTTTCTTCAAGATAATTTTGGATATGTATGGACTTCTGTTTCTTCAGTAATGCACAGAAAAGATAAAACCAGATCTTGAGGTGTAAGGTTTGGGGGTTTTTTTAGTATTCAAAAAGAAGTGCAGAAAGGACTCTGGTATTTTTCATTATATTTCATTGGCATCTGTATGTCTTTATGCATCAATCCAATTATGCTGCTGATAGTACTTCCTCTAATGCAAGGACATATTTTTCTAATATAAAAAAAGAATTTCAAGACAACAGCAGCTGAATCTGAAAGTCATGGAGAATAAGATATTGCTGCCTGAGGAGTACTATTAATTTGGTAAAGAGCTCACAAAGCCTTTCCAAACACTAAATCTTCTATGATTCAAGTTTGCACTAGGGTACACTAGATTGCCAAAATAAAAGCAGATTCAAACAAGGAAAATCTTCAGAACTGTTACTCATATTGTTTTTTTTTCATAAGACCAATTTTCATTTCTTACCTTGACATATAAACAATCATGCAGGAAACCTCAAGTGAGCAACTATAAACAACTGGGCCCGGGTAAGACAAACATTTGAAACAGTAAAAGAGTGAACCTAAATAAATAAGTGTAAACTGCAGGCATGGGGTTTTTTCCCAAAAAGAGCAGCTACCAAGGACTATTTTAAAATAGAAAACTTACAATACAAATATGTTCTTATAATAGTAGTTATACTAATTTTATAGGCAAAATTATTCTTTTCATCTGCCCATAACATATTTGCAAATTAAAATAAGCTTGCCATGTATGTATTCGATCTACTGTTAGATTCTACTTTGCCAGAACTTTATTTCTTTATTTTTCTTTATTTCTTCCACATGTAGTGTGAGGCTATGAAAAAACTTGAAAAAAATCATTCACTAGCAACTCCATATCAGTAGGCAGTGCAGCTCTCTGCTTTTGACCTCTTGAAGATTCTGGGATGACTCAGATGAATAACTTTACTTATGGGAATATTCATTTTAAAGTGCTTATATAATTTTTTAAAACATATTATTTGCACATATCCTTTCTAACCCCTCAAAACTTGCATTGCTGTTTATTTCCTGAAAAAGAAACTCATGAAGACATTGCCTATCCCTGATCTTTACTTGCTTCCTCAGCTTTCTTATCATCTGGGGCTGGAAAAAATTTGTCCTTCATGCCTCTTCTGCAGGAATATAACGCTTATGCAAAACTGGTATTGAATTGAAGCCTTATGACTTAAAATGTTGTCTAAAAGCTGAATTTGTGTACTGAGCTGCTATACACTCTGATTCAATTTTATCCTGATAATAGGTGAAACTTTCTACCTATATGATCAGGAAAATGTGTCCCATAGATCACAATGAAAATTGTTATACTTTCTATTATGGAGAGCAAACATATTTTTGTGTATAGTCAATGATGTGTCTCGATCTAGAATTAAATTTTTTGTAAAGTAAAAGAAATTCTAAGTGTTTTATATTGCACTTAGTGCACTTACCATAAACAGTAAATTTATAATAATTCTTTGATTTTACATATTACCTGACACATGACCATATTGACCACGACTGACTTGGGAGTTACTGGCATTTTTTGTTAATTTTTCTTAAATTTTTAAGGGAAATTCAATATTAAGTGTGCAGTAGCTGACTGTTTTCTTGTAGGCATATTGATATTGCACGTGGTACGATGAATTTAACAGACATAAGTCAAATGGAGCACATTCACTTAACAGAAAAGCTTCAGAAACTAAAAGGAACAGAGGAAAGACTTCAGTGTGACACTTTCATTTGAAGACAGCAGTAATGGGCAATCATGTGGTTTTTTGCATTTGTAATTCTTGGTGGTGTGCCAAAGTTATCAGAGTTGTCAACTGTTTTTTTCTTTCCCAACTTCAAAAGCATCTCCCAATTCCTCAGCAAAATCTTTAGCCTTAATTGAAACCAACTCACTGCTTGTATTTTCTGAGAGGAGGAAAAATGTCAAAATATTTATCTTAGAAACAAAATATTGGACCAACTGTGCCCTGTACATAAGTTGTTGGGACAACAGGAAACTTGGCTGGGAAAGGGTGGTGATTATGTAAAAAAGACATATGACTTACACAGTTCTCTGGATTGGAGTCAAATACACAAGTAAATGAACAATTCTTCTGGTTCTATCTTACACTGTGCCATTTTAGTGCTTATGGTGATGAAGATGGAAAGAACATCAGGGAGAAATATTCTGAAAAAATAGCAGAACTTCCTGTTTACTTTCAGATATTTTAGGTAATACTTTTCTGACTTAAAAGAAAAGGTGTGAGTTTTTAATTATTAGTTGGATATCAGAATAGGTTAAGCATCAGGTAAACAGATGGGGAATCTTAAAAAATCCCTAGAAACTATTATAATTGTTCTGATGATTTAGCAGAAGCTTTTGAAACTCATGCAAACCTCAGGAAACAAAAGAGCTTCTTGGTGAGATGACAGACACAAATGGTTGATTAAACTCACAGATGAATAGAAGGGCCACTTTTGCAGGAGGTAGGTGGTTGCTCTTACAGTTACAGAAGAGACTTTGAGTTTCTTAAACGAGCTTTTGTTGTATTCGTGCTCAAAAGGGCAATGCTTAATGTGGATAATCTTTCTAATCAGTGTGCAATCTGAAAGTTTATTTTTTCTGGGAAGACCACTGCAAAAGATCTTGAGAGAGAGGATGAAAAGGGTGTGAACTCTGAGTAGATGTAAACCGAAGGGGTAGAAAAATCCTGTCCTTGTAGGGTGGTGGTAAGGAACAAAAGAAGGAATATTAACCTGAGAACAGTGGGGAATACAGCAAACTTGTTACGAGAGTCATGGAATGATTTTGTAAGGGAATCAGAGGGAGCTGTATGCTATCTGTGTCTATAGCCAGCAACAGAGACTCTCAGGACAGAAACAAACACTTTTGAGGAAAGATAACACCAGATATTGTTTCACCTCTCTTGCATTCATAATTATTTTGTCTGTTCTTATTTAGCTCTGGTCTATACCCTATACTTTTACTCTTCTGTGTGTGAACAGGGATATCTCTGCTCTAAAAGCATCCCTAGTCCTATATAGTGGGGGCTTGTAGCTATGCTAACTGGAAAGACTGGAATATTTTCCCTATGCATTTCAAGCTGGAGGGGGGGAAGATAAATTTCACATGTATTTTTAAATATATCTTGTAAAAATATGGATTGTGAGTTGAAGTAGTTAAAATTATCACAAACATTGTAACTTCAACGAAAATGAGGATAGTGTATTGATTTCAGTGGTTTACCCAACCAGGACTTATAATGTAGCAGTGTGTAGATTATCTAATATTTTTTCCCAAAGCCACTGAAAACCCAATATTTTACATCTCTTTATTGATCCACTACATGGTCTTCCAAACACAGGATTACAGAGTAACCGAAGCACACCACATGGTGTATGCCAGTGTGCCAATATTTTTCTTCTGGAAAATGTACAGGTCTGAAACGTACAAGGCTTCATGTCAATATTTCAAAATGTTCATACCAGAATTCCTGAATTACGTTTTTAAACTGTGCTGTATGTGTGTAGGTATGTATACTTGTGGAAGGATGGACTGAGGAAGGATGGATGAGTCAGAGGGCTGCTGATTAAACAGAGTGCCTCAAAAATGCCCAGCTGGCTAACATCCAAACCAGATTAATGTCTAAAAAAGGCTATAGTTTGTATTCAGGTGAGTATTTTATGATATGTATGTATGATATGTATTTTATGATATATAATACAAGAAACATCTGTGGCTTCAGCCAGCTTCTCATGAAAGGAAGTTCTGATTACAAAGCTGTCACAGCAGTCTAATGCTAATCTTTATACTTAATGGAAATTTCAAGGAGAGGAGAACACTGAACAGTTCTCACCCTCTGGAGCTGGGAAGTGATGTGAATCACAACCCTTCAAAACCCCAGAGACAGAACGTAATGATTCTTGAGATCAGTTTAAAAATAGGAGAGTCAAAAATAGTAAAAGTTCTTTTGGTGGTATGTTAGTTTAAATCCATATAGTTAACATTTTCTGACTACATAGACCTGAATTCTATTGAAAAATGCAACTACTTTAAAAGTATATAAATAGCAAGTGAGGCCATTGTATAATCCAATGAAACTATGAACTTGGCTTTATAATGATGAACAGGGCTTTGACACTGCAAAAGGGTCCTGGTAAGAGTCAGGCTCAGGAGTTTTAGTCCATCCAGATCAATTTGTGCTACAAGATAATTAAACCCACAAAACCTAATGCATAAGTTTTTATTAACCGAAATCTCAACTCAAGAGAGATTAAAGCTGATGCTTTCTTCTGAAACTGAATTCCTGATCCTGCTCTACAGATCATCTCTCTTTCCTAAGTCATGTAAGGGGGCAAGCATGAGAAGACAGATGAGTCTGACATTGATTGTTTTCTGCATGTTACCCTGCTCACCCTGAGAGCTTGCCTGACATCAGTGCTATGTGCTACATCTCTACTCTGTCCTTGAAATGCCCTTTGCACTGTGCCTTGGTGAGATTACTGGAAAACAGTCCTACAGCTGGTTTCCTGAGTGCCTGTCTGCGTTCCAGAAACCATCTCAGTTATAGAGTGTTTAGAACTGTTCCAAAATACTTTTTTTTTTTTCAGGGTGTGAAGGCTTTAGGGTGCCAGAGAAAATCTGTGACGAAGCAAGTCCTAATATCCTCCTTCAGATATCATTTAAATTTTACTGAGTCAAAACTCCCACTGACTTCTCTAAGTCATTTGAGATTTGGCCCTATCACATTAGCACATTGCAATTAGCTATGAAAGCAGCAACAGAACTGGATCCCATGGAGTAATATCAGAGTAACATACATTATTTCCACCCAAGTAAAAAGATCTTCTGTGATTTCCTTTTCTGGCCAAATCTAAAGCTAAACACATTACTCATCTGTGCACAAGTAGTCTGTTTGTTTTTTAAGTGAAACTCACTAGAAAAACAGGAAATAAGAAAATATAAAACTAGATTACTCTGCTCTGTTAATTTGTCAAAGCCACAAAATGTGTTTTTCATTAGCTTAAGTACGAGATGAAATGATTAGTTCATCTGTCTACCCACCCATCTATCCATCCATGCACCCGTCCATGCACCTTTATTTTTTTTGAGCGGAGCAAAAGTTCAGTGCAGTTTTCAGCCATATTTCTTAGCCTCTTTTTTTAGAGAAAGCAACTGACACCAAAATATCTTACTGATAAGATTGTCCTTGTGAATGGTGAGTAAAACAGAGCCAAGAACTTCATGTTTAAAAGTGCAGATCTGTTGGTGCCAGTCTCAGTGTTTCAATCAGAGGCACAATACTTCCTAAATGCCTGCCTAAGGGCAGCTGAGAGCAAAGCAAAGTCATTGGAAAAATCCCATCGATTACCAAATGCACTGCATTGCTCCCTAAAAACAGCATTCAACATTTCCACACCCCTTAACTTTCATTCCCTCACCAAACCTCCATGCAATAACAAACTTCTATAGCTCTTTGTCTGCTGACTGTTTTCAGAACTGAATGAACTGATTTGGTGACTGATGAATTTTGATAGACTCTTTGGAAGATTTTAAGGGTATGTATACCACATTCAAACCTTGGAAATTGTGGAAACTTGGCAGCCTGTGCTGAAAATGCAACTTCAAAAATTTAACATAGCTGTTTAATTGTATAAACTCCAAAATTGTATAGATGTGGGAAATTCTCATCACTGAGTCTCAATACACCCCAACACTTCAATTTTTAACCATTAATTTTACTAAAAATATGTGAGAGTATTTCACTTACACATGCATATTCACTGTGTTTGTAAGGACTATAGTTGAGAAATCAGAAAGCCCCATTTACTTGTAAATGTATTAATCCTACATATAGATCTAGGTAAGTGTAGGTTAAGTTTTCCTCTTAATTTACTTAACTTTTGAAAAATACTAAACCTTGTTAAAGTATAAAAATGTTATTGATCATGCCATTATAAGAGCACCTGAATAGACAAGCAGATGTATTTAGGCTAACTTTGGTATGACTCAAACACACTCTAACATAAATTTTAAGGAAACTACAATTTTTAAAGAAAAGTAATTATATCCATATGCTGCATTTATCAAAGTGCATACTTTGTCCTGTATTGAACTTGCTCAGATAGCTTTCGCTGGTGATAGAGGTCTCTGTATCTGTTATCTGATCCAATAATCTTTGGAAGTTGCAATTTTCAGGGATTAAATAATAAAAATCTTCTGTGAAATTAAGACTTTTTCAGGCAATCAAATGGCCAGTGCTAAATTAGTAGTTAAATGGTTTGTCAGTTTCATGAAATTATTTCTATCAGTCCTTGTTTCTTCCTGCATTCCCTCTGAAGTCCATATTTTATGACAGAAAGGTGGAATTACAACACCAATATGTATGGATGGTGGGGTAAAACACAAGTCTTTTCATACTTCGTTGGATTCCCCAATCCACAAAACCACAAATTCAGTCTTGTGGAATAGTGTTTACAACAGACAAAGAAGGAAAAGAAATTACAGCTAATGTGCACGTCAGGTATTTGCTGCTGGCAGTCCTTATAAAAGGAAGTAAATTCTGAGAACACTAAATGTGCGTTTAAACAAGTGTCTTGAACACTCCATAGACAATAAGGGTATGAAGTCATTAAAATAATGTATTAGAAATTTTTCCCCTACAAAATTTGATTTTAAAAAAGGCAGAACCTACAAAGAATTGTAGGACTTTGATGGGGATCACATAGTGCCAGCACAGCTATGATTTTGCAATTAGGTGAAGCCAGAAACAGTCATGACAGCAGAGAGTACATGTACTTTTTGCCAAACTAACCTCATTTTTTTCCAGGTGAGCTACAAACGTAGCTGGGTATAGACTTGGCCATGTGTGAGTAGCAAACTACATTTTAATGTATTATGTTAGTAGGTATTTAAATCATTGTGCCACATTTCTTACTGGCATGTCCAACCCCACAGGCCAACAAGCATATGCTCTAGCCATGTAATTGCTATTATTAGTATCGCTTATTTCTGAATAACAGTTTAAAATGCAAACCCAAAGTTTGCAGCTGATGTATGTTGCTAAATGTCATACACTCCAAAGAGTGTCCAAAAGTTTTAAGCAATTCCCCTATCATTCACTGAAGCAAAGTTGCAAGATAGAACCCAGGAGCAAAGCCAAAATATGTCCAAAATTGTACCTATTTTTGGTGGCAGGAACATATTCTTTCAATGGTAATTGAGATGGGTTCAAATGTGCTGTTGTACTTTGGCCTGGATTTTTCAAATCTGAAACATCATATATTGATGATCACATCTGTTCTTAAGGCTGGAAGACCAGATCATGCGAAGGACTTTGATATTCTTAGTGGACCATGAACACCTGCACTCAAAATTGTTACCTTTAAGACCAGGGTTCGGATATGACCTCAGCTGGGAGGCATATCTAAAATCCTTGGCTTTTCAAAGGTTCTGAAGGCTCAGCCGCTGGACATTTGCAGAAGCACTCCAGTTTTGACGGGGCTCAGCAAATTGGTTTCGGTCTCATGGATGAACCGCTTGTACCTCCTCAGAATTCAGAAAAAGTGTTTCTCTGCTGAGGTGTCTTTGGTGGTCTTCTCCAGGAGGTCTCAAATCCTCCTCTCTTATGCTCCAGTAGGCACAGTCTTGGCTACTGATTTCACTTAAAGTGTGCTAAGGCTGGTGTGACACCATCACTACTTTTTCACAAACTGCCTCGGAGTTGTAGTTCTCTCCTTTGCCTGGTGCCCTTAACAAACTCCTATTTCACATCTCCTGCCTCTTTCAGAGACTGGACTAGCCACTAATCTCTGACTTACTCCACCTTCCAGTTGAATCTGTGCCCCTGTGAATAAAAGAATTAATAATTTCTGATGCCTGAGAGAATACCCAGGCAGAGCTTTGCTTTGTGGACAGGATGCAACTGAGTTGTTAGCTGTACATGGGAAAATACAGGAGCCATAATAAGGCCAGTATGGGATGGGAACATGCCCTAAGGGCGACTCTTATGATACTGAAGAGAGATGAGTTCTCTTGCTGCTGTTTCTCCAGATGGTGACTGAGACTTGCCACTGGCAGCAGCAAGACAGCTGGAAGAAGCTGGCAAGTAGGACAGTGAGTGGGGTGGGGGAAGGCAGGCACCAGCAGCAACTGGAAGTAACTGGAAAGGGCTATAAGGAGACAGAAGGCATATCTGACATATGAGTGTGCCCACCTTCCTCCCCATCCTCTGCTCCTTGCAATCTCTGTGACACACACAAGAGTGTGGTTGGAGGTGTTGGCTGAGGAGGAAGGACATCAGAGACTTGAATGTTGAAGAAGGCAGCATGAGTGAAAGCTACTTAGTATGACACTGATTAAACTAGAAACATATTTCTGGGAGTGCCCACCTCGGCAGCACTCTCTCTTTCACTGTCATTTTTGCTGTCCGTGAACGTTTCCTGCACAACTGGATGCTGAGCACTCAAGTGGTGAGCATGCTGTGTGAGCAGATTCACACTGGCCAAGTGTGCTCCTTAATTGAGGATGTGTCTGCCTATTGTGCCATCTCTGTGATTTATCCTTTGCCACATTGAATACACTCATCAACATCCTTGTGTTCTCAGTGAGATGTTATGTGCTGGGGGAGTGGGAGAGTTTAGCAGAGTGCTCCTTCCCCATTCTTCATAAGCAAGCACCCTCTTTCCTTCCCCCATGCAAAGCATCAGGGGAAAAACCTAACCGCTGGGACAAATTGTAAACTTCTGCAGCAAAAAGCACAGACAATTTAGACCAGTGATTGTTTTTTTATTACAGGCTTTTCACTCCAGGTTCATGCATGGGAGGTCTGGATTCAAGCAGTGCTTGAAACCGAGCAAAGAGGCATAGAGAATAAGGGATTAAATCGAAGGGAGGGTGGGGTGATGGAAACCATGGGAGGGAAGAGAGGGTGGAAAGAGAGAAGGGAGGAAGGAAGGGGAGATAGAAAGGGTACAGGCAGTTGAAGAATGGAAATGGGTGAGTGATCGTACATATGGTGTGAATTATTGTGTGCTGATCTCTTCTTCCACTCTGTTGACTGCTGGAACTATTACTTAACTATTTTTTATGATGTCTTACTGAAAATAGAAGTAACTCTTATTTTTCCAGAAGGTGAGATGTTGAAAGTTAAAGACTAGAAACCAGTAGCTTTTGGAATAGATGCAGCTCCTCACTGATCTGAAAATAGATCTGAACTTGAAACTTCATTAAGAAGTTTGAGTCCTTGCCACCTGTCAGATTTCCTACTTTTTAAAGGGATGATTACAGTCCAATAATGTGTTTTGCTAAATTGTGGGAAATGATTAATTTTTAATGTGGCATCCCCAAAAGAATTATTTCTTGAGTTGTATTTTTCCCCTCTCATTGATTTGAGATGTGTAAATATCAGTACAAATATTCTCAACTGCAGCCAGTTGCAGAGCTTTTCCTAATGTAGATTCACGTCTACTAGACATCTAAACACTTTTGCAAGGAACAGGAAGACGAGCTTTGAGGGTTTGTCTTTCCCTGTGGGCTGCAGGATTTGGCTAGTCCAGTTGTACAGAGGATATATCTGTCTAAAGACTTTTCTGGATCTGGGCAGGGATCTCTTGTGCTTCATCTTCCACCACAAATATCCCCCTTGAGGTTCATTCATTTGTCCCAGTAGTGTTGCCAATAAGAACTAATTGAAATAGCATCTAGCAGCATTGTTGGACACTGTGATTTTAGTTTCCAAAGTGACTACAGTAATTTTTTTCAGCTGGGTCTTGATGCTCTTGTTGGCAGCCATCTTGCTTGAGAGGATGACTCTCCATTCTTCTCATCTTTCAGTGGTCTTCTGTTACCAGACACTTCCTTGATGGTATTTTTAAGTCTTGAAACAACAGCTGTTGTATGGTTTTGATGGAAGCTCTGGAGGTAAACGGATATCCAGAGACATCTGGTCCTGACAGGCTGTGTCTCTCCAGGCCGCATAGCCCACCTGGAGTCCTTCCAGCTGCGCTCCTCAGGGTGGACAGCAAGTCAAGCCCACTCATGTACTGCTGCTATCACGTGGCCGAAACAGCCTTCACAATCCTTGTCTGTCAGATTTACCTCCATGACTTCGGAATGAAGCCTTCTGGAAACCAAAGGGATGTGTGACCGTAGGAGCAGAGTTCATGGCATATGTCCAAATAAAACCAGAATAATCATCACATTAGAGCATTTAAATTATTTATGTGTTCTTAATCAAGTTGGTTTGCCTGAGATGCATTTTATCTGTATCTCATTAAAAGGATAAATAAACTATAGTCATGACTGGATAACATTGCATGGGCAAGTCTTCTTGTAACTTCAGCGTCAGTATGTAGAACAGCTATAATCCAGACCTGGAACTGTTCACTAAGCAAAAATATGCCCTGACTTTTTGTTTTGTTTTGTTTTTAAATCTTACTGTAAATCTTTTTTTTTTTTTTTTTTTTTTTTTTTTTTTGTCCTAAAGTGCTGCTCAGGATTCCAGTAAGACTGGAAATCTTAATTAATTTATCAATCATAAATTATTTCCAGGGAACAGTTTCATGCTGTGAAATTTATTTTCAGGGAGCAGTTTCACAGCTGTACCTCCTGTCAGAACTTTTGAAACTGGACATGTATCAACAAAAATGATATCATATGTTCCTCATTTGTTGTAAACAGTATGCTTTATGACAAGATAGAAGAGAAAGACTTTGGAAGAAGATTGCCAGATGCTGTGCAGAGAGTAGAGAAGGCCTTTGGCTTTGAAGTGGGGTGAGTCCCTGTTCCTTGCCAAACCAATAAAGTTCTGGCACTGTAACAAATGCTGCACGTGTATTTGAAGGTTTGAGAGGAGACAATGAATAACAAAATATTCTAATTGAATGGGGATAGAATTAGCTTTGAAAGCCAATACACCGGGGTTTTTGCAAATTAAAGCACATCTCTTTTTACATATATATATATATATATATAATCTCGAGCATTCCACTTATGTATTAAAGAGGTGTCTTTTATAATTTATGGAAACTGAGTTTTAGAAAGCTGTGTCCCATTTGTCCTCCTTGCTGCTGCTTCTGCAACAAACTAGAAACTCTGACTTCCCAGATAACAGCTAAGTAGCAATCAGCTACAAGAAGTTCATATGAAAGATGAGGCTTGTTCCTGTGCTGACCAGGCTGCTGTCTTCCACTAAACACAGAGACCTCTCAAGAGAAGAAAATAAATTTTCTACTGCCTATTCTTAGAGTAAAAGGCACAAGAGAGAAACGGTGGGAGAAACTATCAACAGGAATATGAAAAGATACTCCAGCCTGGAGAAAGATGACCAAGTAAAAGAAAACCTCCAGAGAAAGGAATTATTTAGGATTTATACAAAGGGTCTTCCTGGGGGTTTCACAGTAAAATTACCATTTGACCACTGTGAAGGTCTCACCATTCTAGTGGAACTACAGGGTGAAAAGTGAAGCAAGTCCTTGGTAGCTGCTGGATATTAGGATATTGCTTGATATTAGCTGTCAGATATTAGCTAATCCAGCAGCATGATGAAGAAGTCTGGGTACAAGATATCTATTCCAAATTAAAAAAAAAAGAAAGAAGTATAAGAAAGAACCATTTGCTTTTATTGAGGTCTTCTTTTTTTATCTTTTCATTTGCGGATTTATTTTTACATTCATGGGATCTTTAACATGGCTTCCAGAAAGTTTGGAAGAAAGAAAGAGCAAAAATTTTCCCAGTTGTTAGTGAATTTAAGGCAATTAAAATGAGGGATTCAAACTAAGCAAATCTAAGACGTATCACGATTAAAAAATAGTTCAGTGTTAATGACAGTGACATAATGAAAATTAGGAATGTGTTTTCAATTAAATATGCGAGTACGTGTCTGAATGAGATCAGAGAGGAGTGTGTACATTGACTGCACAGCAAACAGTAGAAAGAAAAGAAAAAGAGACATTTAAAGTAAGAACCTGGATAAGCGCTGTTGATACTGAAGTGGTTAAGAGCTGAGATAACTGTGTGGTTAGCACTACAAGAAAGAAAAGGTGAACCAGGTAATTATAGAAATGCTTATTATAGTAAAAAGTACTTGGTGTAGCATCATGTGCAGTTTCGCAGCATTGAGGTTAGAAAAGAAAGTCACTTTGTGCAGGGCTATATTGGGGATATTTTTTAATGCTTATCGGAGGAAACTGATGGAATGAAAATATATGGTCAAAACCAGACGTTTGTCGTTTGTGGAGACTGATAATCAAAACTTTATGTGTATGATATGCAAAAATTCCAATTTAATGAAAAGGGGTGGTTTGGGTTTTTTGTTTTGGTTTGGATTTAGTGTTTTGTTTGTTTTCTTGCTTGTTTTTTTGTTTTCTCTAAAAGAGCCTAATAGGTGTTAGAAATGTACAAGAATATTAAAAGAAAAATATGTTGCCACTGGGGTCATACAACTGCAAATCCACTTGCTCACTCAGGGTGTGGTAATTACTATATGTAATATTTTAATCTTATTGTTTATCTGTCAAAATAGATTAGAGCAAGAGAGAATTTTCTGGATGGTTTTGGTGTCCAGTCATTGCTATCTTATATTGCAAATCAGACGCACAGAACATCTGTCAAGTCTTATGCTTGTGTTTGTTTTATAGTATCATTAGATTGCTCTAAGTGTGTTTTTGCAGACAGACCCTACCACTGACGACCGCAAATCTTATTAACCTGTCACAATTTGTATTGATAAAAAGTGTTATTCCATGCTGACAGTTTGCTGGCAATGGGATAACATGTGGGAAGACCTGCTGAGGGGTCTCCCTCGTGCTGTTACATGGCAGTCCCCATAAAGGGCAACTGAATTACCCCAATCTTGTGAATCTGTCTAGTGGAGAGTTCCCTATGGGATACCTGACAGACTAGATCAGACTTACATGCTTTCATTTTCCGTTGGGCACTAAAAGACAAATAAATCTCTGTGGGTTGAGAAAATCTCCCCTTTCTAAGGCTTGGGTTCATGTCACAGTGATAGACCCAAGCTCTGAATTACAGGCCATTCACAGGTCTGTAACCATCATTATGGGGCAGGACCGGGTAGGAAATAGCAGATGACTCCTAGGAGATCCTTTGCTCAGTCCTGTTCAGGAGCTTTTAGATAGAAGGATGTTTGCAATATACTTTCTATTCTTGTGAGTGGCATATCTTACAGTTCGTAGATTACCAGCAGGGGAAGTTCTGATTGTCCTTAATAACACTGTGTATGTAATGTTAGAAATAATACCTGCTATAGGATAGGGATAGTGAACTAGGTTTCATGGGCTGTCCCTGCAGTGGTTTCTCCTGGAGTCACAGAGAACTAAATCTGATCTGCCTTGCTTTTCAGAGCAGTAAGTTTGTGATGCAACAGGACAGATTTTGTAAAAATTTGCCTTCAAATGAAGAAAGATTCTGGGGCCAAATTCCTGTGTACCAAAATGGAAAGGCAGTGCTGGTAGGAAACAACATCACAAAGCATACAGTCAGAGAAATGGAAACAAAACTCCAGTGTCCCAGTCCTCAGAACAGTCCAGATATCATCAGTGAAAGGACAAGATTGGCTCAGAGTGATGTGCATCCCAGAAAGACAGGACAAAAACCCTACTGTAGCTTATTTTTGTGAATACAGAGGACTAACACAGTAACAGCCCGTACCAGAAGGCAATAGTCATGTGTTAGTGGCTTACAGACAGTATTAAATCTTTCAGAACATAAATACACAACAATAAATACCCCTGCAAAGCAGGGTGACTTTGGAAAGTCTGCTAGTGAAGCGTAAGGGAGCCTGACACGTTAGTCTTCTCAGCAAACTTGTTCAAAAAACTATGTAGACAGTCCTCATCATTATAAAGGTATGCAATACCTAAGATCAGTTTGTGGCAGCCACACAGGCCACCACAGAGAGAGATGATCATTTTTTGATGCAGGTCAACTGTTGTGTGACTCTTCACTCAATGCATTTATTACCCAGAATTAGTCACACTATAGTTTGCAAAAGCCCAAATTGGTGTTCCCAAATTACCTTCAGCAGTCTTAGCATTTCTGTGTCAGGGCCTGACCTGTACTACAGGGCAAATAGTCTTCTCAATTGTAACAGCATTTTTTGGGAATTGTAACAACATTTTTAAATTAATAAATCCTTCTGAGTAATATGTTCATACATTTTAAATCTCCTGTCTGCATTTTAATTTCTTTGCCTTAACTTACCATTTGTGGAGCTACAGTAATGTCAGCAGAGCTACAGCATTTAGGATAAAGTGCAGAGTGCCTACGAGAAAAGACCAAATTGAATACATGGCAGTTCAGGCAAAACAGCAGCATTTTCAGCATTCCATACAGGGCTTTAGCAAACTTACTCTCTTTTTCTGTGTTTGTTTGCAGAATGTAACCACAGAGTCACAATATACTTCTTGTGCTTTATACTTTGATGTCTAATTTTCCCAAAGCATTGAGCAGATAATTTTGAAATATTCATCAGACATGCATTTTAAGCAAACAGAGCACCAAGTTGGATTTCAATCTTTGCTTAAACATACAAGTTGAAAGAGCCAAAGGTGCAACAGGACTGCTTCTGACTTCCTTCTGTGCCTGGAGTAATCTTACACTAGAAGGATAAGCAGTTTATTTAATAATTCAATTTAAAGACTTTTCTGAGTGTAATGAAGTGACAGTATCCTTCTGTGATATGAGAGTTTGTTGTAGGAAATTTTAGTGAAAGGCTCTTTTGTTCTGCCTTTACTATTTTTAAAATCTGTCAATTTACTTCATGCACAGCCTGAGTTTTTTAATTAGAGATAAATCTAAG
This sequence comes from Cephalopterus ornatus, assembly GCA_013396775.1. Lineage (NCBI taxonomy): Eukaryota > Metazoa > Chordata > Aves > Passeriformes > Cotingidae > Cephalopterus > Cephalopterus ornatus. Next base: position 231,172 of record VZRE01013827.1, on the reverse strand, counting down.
GTTCTGGTTTTTGTGTCTTTTTAAAGTATGATATGTTGGGTTTTTCCTTTTTACAGAGAGAACAATGAGTCAAGATAGCCAATTCCAAAAGTGGATTTAGTCTTCAGGTCTGAATTCTATGATTTACCAAAAACCTTAGTGTTTTTGCCCTGGGTTTTAATAGTCTAATGTTTTAATTCATTAATATTTGAGTATTTTTATTTTAGTGCCTGATAATGTAATTTCTCCATGTACATTCTGTCATTTTTTATATTCTAGTATTTAATATGAAGACTTTCTTTCTACTCACAATATCTTCTACTTTATGAAACTTATGCTTAATCTATTTAGACTTACTTCAGGCCTTACATAAGTGTATGGATCTCTCAGAAACTTGAAGGCTCTTGTTTCTGTTTATGGAAACCTGAATTTGACCCATTGCTAGCTTTGTGAATAAGGAATAAATAATAACAAGGAGCTTAGGTTATTAGTCATGAACCATGTCATTAGTTATACAAAATTCATTGGGCCCATTTCTTTGCTGATATTACATAAATACATCAAAGCCTTCACACCCATTAATTGCTTAGCAATGCCTCCTTTTTGTGTTGCTTTTTTTTAGAAGACTCTCAAGTGCTTAGAGGTTTTGCTGGATGAATGGTACTGAACCTCAGATCCTTAGATTGCCAGTCTGATTGTTGTCTCTAGTTTTATGGGTCTCCCATTAATCAGAACCATGTATTCAAACTCCAGGTATGGATGGGAGCATAAAAAAGGTGAAAATAGTTGAACTTTGAAGGCTAGGAGAAATATGTTCACAGTATGCTCAGAAAATGCTCTAGGTATTCTCACTGGGCCCTTCCAAGTCAAATTTTTTGATTCCTTCATTTTTGCACATAATTTATGCTTTTAAATGAATGTATCTGCTCTCCCCTGGTTCATTTAGATATTTTTGGTACTTTCAAAGCTTCTTAGCACACTCCTTTCAAATATCGTCCCCTGACTGTTTCCCCTCACTTTTATCTCTTTCACCAGCCTAATCAGAGTTGGCTGAAGCTCCCAGCACATGATGGCCATTGCCACCAAGTTAAGGAAATTGATTAATTAAAATATCAATGTCTTTTAATGTTACTCTACTTTAAAGCACAAACTGTCTAACTTAAGCATTTGACTGATACTTCATATATTAGTCAAAGTAACACAAAAGAACTTATAAAAAAAGAAAGACTTCTACCCAATTTTTGAGATGCAGGGAGCAGGTTACCTGGTAAACACTGAAAAAAAAAGATCCTTGAGTATTTTTTTACTAGGGAAAAATCTCACTCATTTTAAATCCTGAAAACTCCACAGCTAACAAACTTTGGAAAAGTATGTATTCTGTGTAATGTTCAATCTTGTATAATGAAGGACATTTTTCTATTTATACATCCTACATGAGTCTGTGAGTTGGTATTAAGATATGATGCTGAGATTATTATTGAATAAACAGTTTAAACAGGTTTTATAAGCACTTTTGTAACTCTTAAGAGTATTCTTTTATGTAATGCTCACTTATATACTTATTTAATTATCTGTATAGTTTTGTAATTGTTTTATATTTTATGAACAAATATTTTATGTATGTTCGAAAGAAAAACGTTTAACAAAAAGAGAGCAAAGAGAAGAAGACATCAGATTTATGAGAAATCATACATCGCAGCATATAAAAATATGCAACTCCTTGCAAAACGTAATCTGCAATGTTACAGAAAATAGTGTCATCTATTAAGACATCAAGGCAGTATTCTGAAAAGTCCCACTATTTTTTTTTTTTTTAATTCTGAAAACCGGACATAGAGTAGAAATTTAATTCTTATGCTTTCCTAATTTACTAAGTATTTTCTCAGGTAATGAAAACCACAAGCCATTTATTACGCCATATTGCACCGTCAGAGTCCCATTAGTGGGACAACAGCAGGTAAAATAGAAATGACAGAACTGAAAGTCACCAAAGACTTCAGAGATTGTAGCCATTGATGACATGAAAGCACATTGATATCCAAGAGAAGAGAGGCAGCTGATCAATGAATGGTTAGAATGGCTTGGCTTGCTGTGCCCTAGACTAAATAGTTCTAAGAAAAACTATAGGTTTTCTATAGTTCTGAGAAAAACTATCATTTTTTCCCCAATGTTAATAAAAAGAAAGAAAAAAATGTCTGTGGCCTTAAAGAACAATCTGAGGAGTGCCCTTATCACCTGCTGGGTACCTTGGGATGCTTGGTCATCAGACTGAAGGGGAAAAAAAGCCTTTTGATGATTCTACAGCAAACAGTTTACTTTAATCAGTTTTGCCGGTGCTGTCTTTGCACATTATTAGGCTTTTAGCAAATATGATCATAGTCCCTGTTACAAAGAGAACAGCAATTACCAAATACTTGTACAATAATTCACTAGATCTAATAAAAATAAGGTAGAGAGAAGTGATAGGAAGCAAGAATACTAACTAATGTTATGGACCCTGACTTTGGTAAAAGATATATGTAAATATTTAAGTGTTGTCCAGACTTACCTAAACATGACAGGCAAGAGTTATATTCATGTTGGAGGTACAGGAGGGTGGTTTATTTGTATTGCTCAAGTATTCAATTGAATACAATGCTGTGAATAGGAATGTAAGCATATAACTTTGTTAGGCCTGCTGAAAGTGAGAGGATGTTTTTTGATGCTGTTGTCAGTGCAAAAAAGAAGTCACAGGGATAACTTTGATGCAAATGAGCACTTCTGGTGTTCAAGTTTCTCAGTGTCAGCTTCAGCTGGAGGTATGGGGCTGCTTCTCCATATCCAGAAAAATGCTAGAAGTCAGTCAATAAATACAACGGGTGAAACAACACAGAAGTAGTATACTAGGCTATTTCAGGTAAACAGAGATAAAATGAGCTTAGGAACGTCTTTAGTACATCTCGTGAGGCTTGTTAAGTGAAGAAAATGGAACTGCAAAAGGAACCCGAGAACCAGGATGAATCAGACTAGAAAAAAAGAAGGAAGTTGGTGTGCCAAGGGTATGAGAAGTCAAACTGGGTAAGAGCATCTTCTGTGCCCTCCCTGGTGCCAAGAACAGATCCCTTACCTGGCACCAAGTAGCTTTAAAAGATACTGGCACTGTCCCAGATGTAGCTGTTGACACAAAAGATAATTCATCATTGCTGATCTCACTAACTCAGCTGGTTGAAAGTTAAAATAACCTTGTTCATGAACCACTCAGAGGGTCACATTTCACAAGATAGCACACTTGTTCCTTCTACTTGTTTTGGATTTTTTGGGTGGAACATTAGATAAAAGTACCTTCACTAAAAGAGTATCATTGCAAACTAGAGGGTCTGTGCAGCCTTTTCCTGGCTCTTTCATGTATAGGCCCTGCAACAGACTTACTAAAGGCCACTTGAATTTGGCTGTAAATAAAGGTCGTAGCTGAGTCTAGTACATTTGCTATTGAAGCTAGAAAGGATTATCTGAGGCTACAGGGTGCAAGAAGAAAACATAATTTTGGGTTTAATGCTGCAGATTATGTCTCTGCCTCTACTGTGTGATGCCACTTTGTTGAACTACTTACCAGGTGTGCTGTGTTTCTTTTTAGGGACCTAGACTGACATGGAGAGGTCAACTTTTTAAAAGTGTCTAATAGTTACAGTCAGTGATGGTTTTCTTTTAAGCATTAAGTAAGTATTATAATGCTAACTATCCTCAAAAATCAGTTTGCTGGTATTTCAGATTGTCTCCTAAGACTGATGAAAACTTTTGACCCTATTTTTTTCTGTACATCAGTGCCTCATCTGTAAAATGAGGATAATATCAATCTTCAGAGAGGCTTATTAATATATGCTAATGCTTGTGAATTATTCATATTTCATTTTTATGAACTTGACCAAAAAAATACATCCTGAGGAAATTAACAATTTAATCCTCCTAGTGGAGTTTGGGATGTTTTTTTGTACTCAGAAAAGTGGTTTATTGAAATGTACCAGTATCATGTAAATTAAATTGGTTTTAAAGTTTATCTTGAATACAAAATAAAAGGATTACATTTCCTTTGAAAGTAAGTCAGCTGTAAATACAGATTATATACAAAGCTGATAAGATGCTGAGCTCCTTGTCTAGATGAACATTAGTTGGATGGACTGGACATTGTTTGATGGAGATGCCAGGAAAAGCAGGACAGAAGCTAACAGCAGTGGAATTAATGCTAGTGTTGCTTGAAAAAATGTAAGAAAAGAAAATGCTTCTTGTCTGACTCGTGCTCAGTTCAGCAAAATATCACTTCATGACTGTCCATTCTGTAAATGGAAGGCATTGCATTAACAAAATGACTGGTTCCATCACAAATCTCCACTTTTGAAAGGAACACACACAAAATCTTGAATGTTGACTGATCTCACAAATCACCCTATTAACTCTGGTTTAATGTAAAACAATGTAAACTGTTCAGGAGACAGATATTTCCAGAACAGTAGAAGCCCCAGCTATGTAAGCTTCCAAGCCTATTCCATCTCCTACAAGATAGCATGCGTCCTCTCAATAATATGTTTAACTGTGATCGAAATCAAGATAACTTTGGCATAAGTTTAAAGTTGTTGAACACATGGTTGTTTACTGGCTCAGACTGTCTATTTACAGCTAGATAAAGGCTGGACAACACATAGAGATAGAGATCTTATTTGTAATTCTAGATCTAGACAAAAGAACCAAAAATTACTAAGAGTAATTAGGACAACGCTGTCTGCAGAGGAAGAAATAAATTTTGGTCCTTTTATAAGGAATCATGTCCTACATATAAACTTTCACAAGGAATAATGTATTTTGTGGGGTTTTTTTCCCACATACAGTGAAAAGAAATAATTCTTTGTTTAAAGACAAAGAAAGAAGCCAGATAAAGTGAGCTAGTAAAGTGACCACCTATTTTAGTTACATTTAGATTACAAGGCAAAATTTAAAGCTCACATCTCATGAAATTTGAATCTAAGGGAACCAAGAAAAATAAAAAACCTGAGTTTACATTAATATAACTTACATCATAGCATCAGAAGAAGATGCAAGCTCTGTCAGCTCAGGTTCTCCTTTAAGCTTAGTTGCCTTTTTAAATGATTGTAATTAAAATAAAAGCAAGAACTTCCTTCAGTTCACTTAAGAACCTGCCAACATTCCAGCCCTGTAAAATGTCTGCCACAATGAATCTAAAATCTGTACTATAAGTCTGTAAGCCAGCAATCACATTAGGCTTATATTGTAATACATTTGTAATCGTGATAGCTACTTTGAAATAATACTAAGTGCTGAAGCATAATAGGTCTATGAATATTAGGACAAGATGAAATAATTTATGTTCAAAGAAGCCAAATATGGGAAGTGTTAATTTTTGAATGATCAAATATCTATATCCATGGCAATCTATGGAAATTTTTGTAGTATACAATGGAATTTGAAGTATCAGCCCACATCCTTGTTTTAAGGACAAAATAGTTCTCTGAACACTTCAATCATTAATCAGACTCTTTCATTAAGTTAAGCTTGCATGAGAGCAGTCGTGCTAAAGGAAAGGTCCAAAAAAGCTACTTGGTGTATAATGAAAAAGATAGATTGAGGCTCCATAATCACCCATGAAAAATCCCGAAGGATGAACAATAACTAAAATGATGTGAAAAACAATCAACTACCTAAAAGGTTTTGTCAATCTTTGCAGCACAGGCAACATTCAGTCTTGCTTCCTGTTATGAAGATTTGAATAGATGTCTTGAAATGAGGATATCCTTCAAGTCATCTTAATTTAGCGATTTCCTTTATCACAGGCTCTCTGGGGAATTAATGATTTTCTTGTGTATTTTCAGGCTTCCTGTGTGTGAGAATGCCAACAAGGATTATTAACGCAAATGAAATGAGGCTACTCTTTCTTAAACACTTGAAATCCTCATTCCCAGGGGAGAATTTTATAATATAGCTGCACAGTCATATATTAACTAAATAAAAATGCAGACACTGGACCCTGAAAATTTTTCTCCTTCTGTAGCTCGTACAGGAAAATGTTCCAGTCTGGGGCTTGCTCAGATGTCAGTTTGGTGCCTGATGACCATGCTTAAGCCTGCTGTAATATATGTTATTTTAAAACATCCATTCCAAGGATATGCCAAGAATATGGCATCCCTTACCCTATACATCTTTTCTAAGTGTGGATTTGACAGGAAGAATTGCTGAGTGGTTACTTTTAGGGAAGCATTGCTGTAACAAAACATTCTTTCATGATTTAGTTTAAGAACAAAGCATCCTACAGGCAAGAATTTGCTTTAAAGTCTTGTAAATAAGTAACATTAGAAGTTTAATTACATACAAATTCAATGGACCAAGACAGAATTAAAGCTTACCTGGTCTTTCCTGCTTCATATCAAATCTTGACTACTTTTATAGTTTTCTAATAATTCTGTGCAAGATGAAGTAGTGGGGGAAAAATTCTCTGCTGTCAGCCAAACAACTATTTTCATTGTAATTTTTGATTTGCTGATGAAGCTATGCGTCACCTTCAATAATCTATCTTCAAAGCCTGAGTATTGAAAGATTCTGTCTTTCCAGGCTTTGTCTTAGTAAAGGCTGCTCTTGAGCCAGCCTCCATAGCCACCATGGGAGCAGCTTTTCTTTGTGGACTTACAAGCATTTGTGAATAAAAGTTATTATTTCCAGTGCTCTTTTGTGCAGGCTGTCATATTCGTTAATACTGACTGTATCAAGATTACCTTAATAAGCTTTCTGTTATGACAAGTTGTCTTGGAAGGCTTCTGTGACTGCAGGAACTATCCATATATTATCATTTTCTCTACAGAGCAAGAAACACTATCAGAGTAAGGGTAGCAGAGGTGTCCATATTTGTAAGAGCATTCTCTTTCTTGAATTTCTATCTAATTGGCATTACTAGACTGTTTGACAAGCCCTAATTAGTCTACAGTTAAATTCAGTGTTAATGATCCCATATCAATAGTGCTGTACGAGAGGTAAAAGGATTTCACGTCCAGCCTATCTCTAAGGAACAAGCCATTGCCAGAAGCGAGGCACAGCACAGCAGTCTCTCTCTTCTGACTTCAGCTCATGCTTCCAAGGAAACTCTCTTTTGACCTGTGGTAACCTACACCTATGCCCTCCTAGCCAGCAGTTCACCCTCACTTCACTCTCACTCTCCATGGGCTGTCCAGCTCTTCTGCTCCCGCAGCCAAGGCCAGTGCTTCTATGGGCTGGATCAGAGAGACGAGCCATGTGAAAATAAAGAGATTCTTTGGAGTGTGTGTGCGTGTCTCTGTGTGTGTGTGTGTTTGGATTAGCTTCCAGATACTCCAGTTCCTCTATCCAACTGAAAACAACTGACCACTGGCAAAAGAGAGGCAGGAGGCCTGGGTGAAGGGATGCCTCTCTCAGGGACAGCTCGGTTTTAGGTTGTTTTAAGCTGGCCACAAAACCATACCCATATCTTTGGAGAAAGGGAGCCTACACACAGAGCACATGGTTTAATAAATGACAGCCTCACCAGTACGCAGCCAGTATAGATTAATCCAAGAAAAGACTTGCCAGCTGCTTTCAGTGAGGTCAAGCAAGTGGCATATTTGTTTATTGCACCACTAAACATTCATTTTTAAACTGCCAATCAGCAAATTCATAGGTATTGTATATCTAGAAAGCCCCCTTTTCTTTTCTTTCCTTTTCTTTTCTTTTCTTTTCTTTTCTTTTCTTTTCTTTTCTTTTCTTTTCTTTTCTTTTCTTTTCTTTTCTTTTCTTTTCTTTTCTTTTCTTTTCTTTTCTTTTCTTTTCTTTTCTTTTCTTTTCTTTTCTTTTCTTTTCTTTTCTTTTCTTTTCTTTTCTTTTCTTTTCTTTTCTTTTCTTTTCTTTTCTTTTCTTTTCTTTTCTTTTCTTTCCCAAAAGAAAAAGGTTGGTTCAAAACATCACAATGTGTACTTTTCACTGATAGGAGATTTCAGTGCACACTGTTTACTCAGTTGTCTGTGTAGAGGCCCACTATGCATAGATCAGTCCAGAGAAATAGAGGATTATTTTATTACACAATGAAGATTTCCAAAAAGGTCTTAATTCCTTGTTCAGGAAATGGCACCATTATTTACTTGAAATAGATATGTTACGTGACCTGGAGGAATTTTGTTTAAGGAGACAGACTTGCTGTCATTGTGAGTAAGAGTGTTGCATTATTCTTGACAATGACTATTAGGAATGTATTTTGATTTGAAGGTAATTAGCAAAAATGGCAAAATGCTACTCCAAAGCTTGACAAATTTTCCAAATGAGAAAAACTAAAATGAGACCAGCTCTTGGGATAATTTTCAGATTATTCAAAAATATTGCTTAATATCAACAAGAAATCAGCTATGACGAATCTCTGTAATTTCCATCGTATTAACTGCAATGCATTTCATATACAAATTAGCAGACCTGACAAGATGCTATGCCAACATCTTAAATCTCTCAAATATTTTTACCCTGAGGTCAGATTAGCAAGATGTTAGTGAGCAGAAAGACTACTCTCTGTCCTTTTTCATATGAACTCCCCTGCCAAATCCTCTCAGTTGCTTTTTCTCAATCACAGTACCTATAGCCCTTGCACCTTCCAGCCTCCTCTCACCTCCTCAAGATCTCTATGGACACTCCTCACCTTCCTTCTTCCCATTTACTTCCCTGAAATGCGTCAGCCCACGGGCTGCTGAACTTCCCATCAAACCTTCATGCCTTTCCCCATTCTTAGTCCTGTGCTCTTACCTACTCAGGACACATTATACCATAGGTGCAAAATTAAGTTCTGCCACTCCAAGGACAATTTCTTTTCAAATTACCTCCAATTCTGTGTAAACTGCTGAAAGGGCAAGTACAAGCCAATTTAAGAGAAGATAGAACTGAAAAATTTTACAATTATATTACAATACCCAATACACAACACTTAAAACCTTTATCTTGAAATAGATCATGTTCCCATGCTTCAACCCCCTGTGGAGCAGAACTGACCTGTTCTACCATAGCACATGACAACATGTTGTCATACGGTAGTTCAGAATCTCTGCTCTATGCAGATTTTGCTCTTTGCAAGATGGGATGAGTGAGAGGCTTGTCAGACACCGAGTTGCGGTTCCAGAGTCCCCAGCTAAATTAGTGTTTGTCTGGACAGCTCTAAACAATAGCAGCTGCTAATAGTCCCTCCTGGGATCATTTTCTAATTGCAGATTACCAGACACAGCAGGGCATCCCTTCCTTCTTCTGGGATAATCCTTGTGCTGGGATGGAGGGGAGAAGATTTATGAACCAAATATTGAAGTTTCAGCTGAGAATTGCCAGCATGGTAAAGACAACTAATCTGTTGGTGAATACTCGAGAGCTTTATGGAGCTTTTTTGCTCTTTCTTGCAGGGAATCTAACTTTTGCCCTACTAATATCAGCTCATTAATTCATCAGTGCAGGTATTATACACCAGAAAGGCTCCATTGCTGTTTATTCTGATGATTCATATAGTTTTTTATGCTTTCCAGGGTGCTGTCACATTAGATTCATGTGTCTGTCGTCATTTGTACTGAATTCACTTGTCTGTTCCATCTCACTTGAGAAAACCTTTGTCTTGTATTTTTCCCACAGAGAAATCTGATTGTCAGATCCGTGGTGTTACATCGATGTAAAGAACAGGAAGCTGTCGTCTGGATACCTGGTACATGATTTCAGACAAGAAAGTTTTAATAGCAGTAGTGATCCTTAAAAAACCCTTGTTAGTGATCTCTTTGTATTTCTTGCCAAAAATACTCTGATGCTTCAGTTATAATGTGGTGCATTCATTTTTTCTTACTAGTCTTCAGGAAGTGCAGGAATCCTGTTTGAAAGATGACAAAACGCTTAAGTAAGATTTCAAATTCCGAGACCAGCTCTGTGAATGGCTCTCCGAAGTTACAAAAGCTTCCGCAAGATCCTTATACTGCTGATAGCTATCTCAAATGTGTGTCTCAGAAGTGTCAGTCTTACGGTGCTACCTAACTGTTGCATGAAGAATTGTTCGTACCTGTTGCTTGTGGTAGGAATTTCTGTACCTGTCACTAGAGGGCAACGCAGCTACTCACATCATCACACCGCTCGGATGAGTTCCCAAGCACCACTCTCTGCTGAGATCCGCCAGTGCGAAGTTCACGAAAAAATTTGCAATTTTTTGTCAACAAACCCCGGGTGGTAACTTTGATAGTTACTTGTTGAACACTTTTGAATGGACGATACAGAATGACACTGAGAGGAGACTAATGCTGCTTGCAGCAAGAGACCTTGACTTCTCTGTTTATGTCACTTCCTCTTAGGGGTCATTGCCCACTGCAGTGCTGAGAACAACTGCAATCAGTTTCAGACACGTAGTCTGTGATTTTGAACTTCTGATGCTAACGAAAGATTTATCACTGACTTAGTTTCATGCAGGATTTGGTCTTTGGTACTGACTTTTATGCACGAATGCATATACCAGAATATTACTAGCCCAGGTTTGTTTAAGCTGACCTTCTGAAAAGTGATTCAAATGCAACAGGTATCTGAGTTTCACACACTCTGGAGGGGGAAAAAAAAAAAAAGAAAAAGAGAAATAAAAGAAAAATTTTGATTCAGTCACATTTAACTCCAATATTGCCAAACAGGCAGACTTGCCTTAACTTGCAAGTACCTGGAATGGAAACAGTCTATAATTTTGAACACTCCTAAATGCAATAGTCTCATTTATCTATGACTATGCTGGCTACATTAAAGGGTGATGCAATTTCCAAATGAGATAACACTATGATTACCTAGTATCAAAGGTGATTTAGTCATTTCACTGAGATTAAGTTTTTACAACCCTTGTGATTTTTACTGTTGCCAAACACCCTACTCTGCCTTGGAGTCAGAGTTCTCCGATTTCATGTGATTATCTCAGGAAGGTTTCCAAGTACATTTATGTTGGATTGCCACCTGAATATATTTTCTTCCCTGCTTACTCAAGTGGTGTCTCTAGGTCATCTTTCAAGGAGCATATAAGTACATATATTCAAGCCAAACAAATTCAAACATGAAGTTCACATATTGACTCCTTCCTCCTGCTCCTTTGCAGTGTAACCCCACAATTTATCTCCCATGCCACATAGCAGGTAACTCTAATCAAAATCAACTATCAACATTTGTTTTTAATAAAGAAGGTAAAAGACATCCATATTTAAGTCTTTCAAGAATTTTCTTTAGTGATAAGAGATAGAAGGTCTCATCAAGTTGTAGGAGTTAAAACCTGGTGAAATCAGTGTATAGGAGAAAGGTTCTGGATCTGTTCCTCTCCCCTAAAATACCATGCTAAGAAGGTACACTATCCAACAGAAATGTTACACTGTATATCTGTTTGACAAAGTAGCCTTGTACTTTGCATACACCACGTGTAATATAGAATATGGAAGTCCCTCACATGAACTAAGAAGGGCCTGGATGTGGATATCTTCCATTTTCAGATATATATGTTTCTGGTTGGGATACTACAGATACTTGTATTAAAATATAGTTTCAAGATTTTTTTTTTAAAGCTTTGGGGTAAAAAAATGCTACTTTTTAATTTAATGGTAACTTTTTGTTTAATAAGAACTTTTATTAATACAGTGTCTTCTATTTGGAGTGTAGGACTTGTTATTTGGGATTGGCTCATACCTTCACTTCCTTCAATATCCTTCTCTGACATTGACCAGTATAGTAAACTTCAGAAGAAGGCAAATGAAATCCCACTGCTGGTTATAATTTTTTTTCTCATAAAAATTATACAGCATTTACAACAGTTACATTCTAACACTCAGCTATATCCACATTCATATTTTGAAATGTATGTAGACGCTATCCTAGTTTTTGTTGCTGGAGGCCAGTTTCACTTTCTTTCTCTTAGTCCTTTTCAATCTTAAAGACAATAAAAGCTGTTGAAAAAGTCTTTGTGGTGAATCCCAAGACTGAGATATCCCCAAGGCAATGTGGTTAGTGCAGAACGAAGAAAGGCATTTAATTCTGTAGATAGAATCCAGTCCTTTCAGTAAGTGAATACAACCCTATTAAAAACTCATCTTAAAACAAAACAACAACAAAACCAGCTAGGTAGAGATTTTGTTGGATTTACAGATAAATTCTCTCACGAGTCCCTCTGCATGTAGAAGGGACTGTCTGCTGCTGTCTGATCACACCGCAGGACCACACAGGGGCTGAGGAGATTTATTTTAACAGCCCTTCCTCTGAATCAAAACACGACCCAAAATCAAAACGTGAACTTTTGCGCCCCCGGACGGGTTTGGATTCGGTTTGTTGTTCTTTTTTTTATCTCTCTGTCAAAAAAATCCGTCGGGGACTGATCCAGACAGTAGAGCGGTGAGGGCTGCGCCGCCCTCCGCGGCGCTGGACGGGAGTCGCGTCCCACGCAGGTGAGAGCTTTAGGTGGGGCGGGGAGGAGGGAGGGCACAAGGAGAGGGATGTCTCCCCTCTCCCCGGCCTTGGGGCGGGCCGGGGGACCTGAGTGGATGGGGCCCGCGTCAGTCAGGGGCAGGGCGAGTCCGGCGGCGGGGGATGGCGGCCCCCGCCCGGTGCGGGGCTGCAGTTGTGGAGGAGCCGCGGCACCATGCGGGCGGCC